>LS487193.1:0-30462 GCA_900490705.1 Pristionchus arcanus | reverse complement strand
CCTCATGGATCCAATAACATCATACTTTTTACCGTTTGTCGATATCTTTTCTCTGAGGCGCGCTAGAGCCCGAGAAGTACGCGTGCGACTCACTGGGGAAGAGGAGGGAAATGCGAGACGAGAGGGAAAGGGGCGGAGCCTCATTTGCGTGTGTCTCTCTCCCTCCTCCCGCTCTCTCGCTCGCGTCCTCCCGCCCGCACAAATAAAGAGGGCACAAGCCAGGGAAAATTGCTAAAATTCTAATTTTTTCTCTAAAATTCCTAAAATATTCTATTTAGTCAGAAAATTGCTATTCAAACATAATTTGCATACTGGAACACCTTGAAACACCCTCTTCCCTTCATTCAAGCCCGATTTTGATCTACTTAGTGATGGTATGCAAAATTTGAATAGTGACCGATCGATAGAGGGCACTAATAGCTATCCATAGCAATTGAGAACGAGAGATTTGGTTGAGAATGAAGCTTGTGCCCTCCCCGTCTCACTTTTAGGCGGAATCGTGTCCGCACAAAGTGGGCGGAGCTTGTGGCCCCTAAATACAGTAGGGAAGAACTGCAAGAATGACTGGAGAAACGATTTCATTAAAATTTAAATCACAAAGATCGAATTAAGAATGGTAATTGGTAGACAGGTCACACCATTCTCATCTCATTTCCGCATTTTTCCCGTCGCCGAGTGGTTTGTCTCGAGTCGTCGACTAGGTTTGTGTATATTTTTCTGCACTTTCTTTATTTTCTCCCTCCGAATAACATCACGAAATACAACACATGAAATGAAGAGTTATGCCTCCACTCTTTTGAAACATCACGCTATTTCGTTGATTAGATCTACTTTTCAAAAACTTTTTTTTACTGTTAGCGTGTAGAGTTTCGCGTTAGATCGAGGCACCGAATCTGCGACCGTAATTCCGTGAGATCATGCTCAGAATCTATGTAGAGACTGTATCTAGTGCCTTCACTCTCGCACTTTCACACGCTCTCTCTCTCAAGTCAGACGAAGCGATATACTATTCCAAATGACGTGAATCATTTCAGTCATGCGCCTTCTCGTCTTTCTTCTGGTCCTTTTCTACGCTTTAGAAGCAGGACAGAACAGTAATAAGTAAGGAAACTGCAAACTCGGTATCGGCATCCGTCATTCCCACCCACCAGTCAATCAGAACATCCACCGCCTTGATAATGGATCTATTCCTAGTTCAATTGATTCGTACCGCGCTGTTTTGTATCGGTGTGTAATGCCTACCGTAACCCGTACCATATTCCCTAGTCCCATTTGTTCGTTCCGCGAATTTCCAGGATTCCGCATGTAATTGATCCTCGCATATTTCAGCACTCCGCGCTGGTTCGAGTGCGGTGGAACGCCCGAATCCGAGGATATCGCCTACTTTTTCCTCTGGAACGGCTGCCGCGGCAGCTTACTCAAGGTTAATCGATGCTGCAAGTGAGTGGGCGGGGCTTTAAAAATAGCCGTCGAGGGTACTCAGTGATCGCTTCATCTTATACACAGGGTAGGGCAAATTGTGAGATTTGTAGATCTCAACCTGACATAGCTCGAACGGGAGTGATTATCAGAGAAAAGAAGTAACTTCAGGCAACACGATGCTTGCTACGCGAGAGGAAAAGATATTCGGAAGCAGAATCCTAACTATACCGTGCACGATGACTATGTCGGATTTACGATCTGCAACAGACAATTCGACGACTGCTTGTACCCACATGTCTCACGTAATTCTTCTTTACTTTAGTGCCCAAAGGTTGAAGACTATGTTATCCCTCGCTCATTTGATCGCTCGCAGTCTCATTTCTCACTACCCACTAATTAGAGCGCGGCCATTGGGCACTAAAGTAAAGAAGTGCCTAAATTTTTTAATTATATTTTAATATAATATGACTAACAAAATAACATTATTTTGTACATTATCTGTAACATTATCTGTAGTGTTGTAACAGTGATAAGTCACTCCTTTCTCTTTTTCGTAGCACTTACCCTATCTTCTACTATACGAAGTCAAGATTATGTGATAATTCCATTGCAGTAAATCCGGTTGCGACCAGTCCCATCGATCATATGTGCAATGTAATTTATTCTACAATCTCGTTTGTCGTTTGGGTTTTCGCGCCTTGGGCGTACAAGTCAGAGTGAAGAAGTCGTCCCAATAAACGAGAATAAACAACAATTTATTGCTTATTGTTTGTCATGCATCCTGGCATCAATGAACATGGAACATCATTTGGGGACGCTCGTTCTTACATGTTAGCGACAGAATATACCATTCAATTAATGAGGGGTTCGGCTCGTCGGAAAAAAACAAAATACAGTAGGGAAGAACTGCAAGAATGACTGGAGAAACGATTTCATTAAAATTTAAATCACAAAGATCGAATTAAGAATGGTAATTGGTAGACAGGTCACACTATTCTCACCTCATTTCCGCATTTTTTCCCGTCACCGAGTGGTTTGTCTCGAGTCGTCGATTAGGTTTGTGTATATTTTTCTGCACTGCGATAGACTATTCCAAATGACGAGAATCATTTCAGTCATGCGCCTTATCGTCCTTCTTCTGATTATTTTCTGCGTTGGAGAGGCCGGACAGAACAGTAATAAGTAAGGAAACTGCAAACTCGGTATCGGCATCCGTCATTTTTGTATCGGTGTATAATGTCTACCGTAACCCGTACCGTATCCCCTAGTCCCATGTATTCGTTCCGCGAATTTCCAGGATTCCGCATGTAATTGATCCTCGCATATTTCAGCACTCCGCGCTGGTTCGAGTGCGGTGGAACGCCCGAATCCGAGGATATCGCCTACTTTTTCCTCTGGAACGGCTGCCGCGGCAGCCTACTGAAGATTAATCGATGCTGCAAGTGAGAGGAAGGAGTGTTGAGGGGGCGGAATCTAAAATGGGTGGATCATAAAATACCCTAGAGAACCCCCAAAGATCATCACAGAGATCAAGTTTCACCTACAGGGGCAGGGGAAGTTCTGAGTACTGTAGATCCAGATATAGAATATCCGGGGCGGATATCAGATAAAAGAAACAACATGCACTTCAGGCAGCACGATGCTTGCTACGATAGAGGAGCAAAGTTTTTTGATCGGAAACTGAACCCTAACCAAACGTGGCAACAGAGATGGGAAAGAGCAACGTACTGCAACCAGGGATTCGATGACTGCTTGTTTTATGATGTCTCACGTAATATTAATTTTAATTATATTTAAAAAATAAATAATAAAATACTAAAAAAATATAATATATTATTAATGTTGGATGCTGACATTTTCTAGAACGACCAATCACACCTGTAGAGTAGGATAAGTTATGCATTCTCATTCCAGAAACTGTAAATTCTTTCCATTTTTTTCCAACTGCGTTTATCTAATCACTCTTTTCTCCTTTTCGTTGCAGTCTCTATTCTCTTCTATACTAAACCAAAAATATGTAATAATTTTATTCCAGTGAATCCCGTTGCGAATGGTCCTCTCGAGCATATTTGCACAGCGACTTATGCTGTAATGTCGGCCGTCGTATGGTTTTTCGCGCCGGTGGCATACGCGCCGTCGGAATAGTGAAGAAGAAGTTCCAATAAACGAGAATAAACAACAAATTTATATTTTGCGTATTCTGTTATCGTATAATTGGCATGCAGGAAACATGATCGCTCTGCTTAACTATTTAGTGACAGAATTAACCATTCAACCGGGAAAACATTGCAAAATAATAGATAATTGTAAATTGATGAAGCATGGTTCTGACCTTAAATCTCGATCTAATTTTCCGAGTCTTTTTGATCGGGCGCATGAATATTGTATTCGTTGCTGTGAATGATAAACACTTGGTCTTTCGGTATTTTGTATTAGAAGAAAGTCTGATTCCACTTTTCTGAATAAATCGTAAAAAAATATGACGCAAGTCGGAACAAAAGAAACTAGCCTAACAAAGGAAAATTAGGACAAGTGAGATAAAGACCTCGATAATTGAGGTTCGATGCCGAATATAAAGGAGAAGAAGTGACATCAAAAAGGAGGCGGTTCCATCAGGAGTGAGAAGCCAGTTGTGAAATGAGAGGCCATTTTCAGCATTAGGATTTCCCGAGGAGCTTCGCAGGAGACTGATAGAGAATGCATGATTTTAGAATGGTTTATTCGTTGTTTTGACGGGGTTGTTTTTGTTTTGCCGTTGTTTTCCTCCTATCCCTTGTACGCCAAAGGAGTGATTCCCCACACGATGGCGGAAAATCCGCTGTAGACGGCGTAGCAGAAACGTCCAGTGGGACCGTCGATGACTGAAATTATTATTTAATTATTTAATATATACTAATTGGTTAATTTATAACAACAATGATCCCTTACCACCCTAAAAAGATTGGTCAAATTTAAATTCTACGTCAATGATTGATGACTGAAATTCATATTTTAAACGTAAAAGTAATTCAGCACTTTAAGTGTATACATTATTTGAGAGGAAGGACTTTATTCTAGCTTAAGAATTAACTATGAAATCACGATCAAGACTTGAAAAAAAACTCGAGGCTTGGCTCAAATTTCTTACTATGATATTCATCGTACAAGCACTTGTCGAAGCTGTGATTGCACTCGAAGGCACTTTTAAAATACTCGTTGATATCATAAAAGTCGGTCTCCCTTCCCCTCTTGTAGCAAGCATCGTGCGCCCTGAAGTAGAAATAGTAGAATACTAAGCTCTACAAAATTAAGGTACGATAGCCTGTTTCGAATTTCAGCTCCAACACATACTTTATCGCCTCTAAATTGTTGCCTAGCGTACATTATCGATCTACAGTATTGTCTAAGACAAACAAGAAAAAGAGCGCGACAACTCCGCTCCGCAAGCTCCGCCCTAAGTTTCGCTAAACTAAGCTAAGCCCTAAACTAAGCTCCGCCCACCGATGCAAACTCCACCCACTTACACGCAGCACCGATTGACCTTGAGTAGCTTGGGCCGGCAGAAGTACCAGAGCACGTGCCAGGCGAGCCACTCGGTGTGCTTCTCCGCGCCGCACTCGAACCATTTTGGGACACTGGAAGGAAATGGAAATTAATGGGGATACGGTAAATAGGCAGGGATATGGTAATAATTTGCGCAAACTATTTTAGGGGCACTGAAAAGGAATGTTACTATCGGGGATACGGTAGGCCGGGATACGGTAATTCGCAGGCAACAGTCGTAGTTGCCATCGTATCCATTTTAGCGCACTGTAAATACTACCAGTTCATCAATACTACCGGTTCATGATCAACTATCGTAGTCGCGCTCGAATCGATGATTGACTTTCATTCTGGAAACTCACACTTTTGGATCGCTCTCGTTCGCCTCTCCAAAGGGGAAAGTGAGAAGGATGAGGACGAGAAGGCGCATGGCTGAAATGTCTGATTCTCTTCCTTTCCCATGATCTCTCGCTTCGTCTAACCGACGAAATAGCGTACCACTAGAAAAAAATCGCAGACTTTTTTTTTATTATACTTGGAACTTCTCTCGTCCACCACAGCGCGGGAATATAATTAAACAAAAATAATCAAACCAAGTTAACGATTCGAGAGAGACCACTCGGTGACGGGAATAAATGCAGAAATGATGAGAAAATTGGTTCTTTCAAATTGTATTTGTATGAAAAACTAAGGCAATTAGCGAATAAAACATTATTGAACCATTGCCAAAATGTTTGAATGTTTTCATTATCCAAACTCCCCTTTGCATAACTCTTGAGCACACGAGTAATTTTCGCCTCATTCCAGCATTTCTTCCCGTCGCCGAGTGGTCTCTCTTCTTCGATCGTTGAAAAGGTTCGTCCAAAAGCGCCCTATTTTACTGCTTGATCATGGTGATCGACGATGTAGCATGTGGATCGAAGAGAGACTGTTGGGACTCCACCCATAACCTCACCCACTGGATTTTATCTGGATGAGGTAATGGTTCCCAGTGGATGGGTGATACCAGAGACCATGTTATCTCGTCAGACGGTGCGAGAAATCATGCTAAAAGGAGAGATTCAGACTTTTTCAGTCATGCGTCTTCTCATCTTCATCCTTCTCTTCTCTCACACTTCGAACTACGAATTGCGCGACGAATTGCGTGGGTGAGAAAAAAATCAGTCATCGATTCAAACTCGATTACGGTAGGCTATTACGGTAGGTGATCGTGAATTGATTTTTTTTGGATTTGCCTACTTGCCAAGACTACCGTATTCCATCGCAAAAAATTATACGATATCGTATCCTGCTTGAAAAAATAACAGGATACCACGTCTAAGCATAGAATATACCTTATCCCGGACTTCGTTTTCTGGCTTGAAAAATCAGGATGATTTTGGCAGGATACCGTATCCCCGCAGGAGAGATGCTTATCCTTTCAGGGCGTTATCCTTTCCTAGCTGGTGGCAGTGCGGGGCGGACATGGATTCCCGATCGTTGGGTTACGCTGCCGCCTGGAGATTGTGCCGTACCAACCTACTCCGCTTCAATCGATGCTGCAAGTAAGGATACATGAGATGAGGCCTGAGATGGGCGGAGCTTAAGGGGGCGTGAGGGGGCGGGGCCTATAGTAAAAAAAATCTTCCATTCAGGGACCACGATGTGTGCTACGACAAGCAAATTGTTGGCGGGCAAAAGGCGTGCGACAACAAATTTGGACACTGCCTAATAGACGGATCGGGAGGTTGCTAATTGATATTTATTGATTAATTTATGGCATCATTGGGGAAGCGTTCGGAACTTTCGCATTCAGTTTCACTTTCACTCTTTGTGCTATTCCGTGAAATTCGAAACCTAGAATCAGTCTCGAATTCCAATTGCAACTAATAATGGCCAAAGGCTGCTCTATCATCGGTAAAACAGTATAAATGTAAGTATATTGCAGGAGTATGCAGGCAAATGGCACGAATCTTCTGGGTGATTGTCTCGGTCGTTCGCTGGAAATACAACCAATCCGCCAGCTATCAGTTCAACTTCTGGGATGAATACTTACCGGGATAAAAATGCACTTCCACATTGTAGAAATGATAAAATATTTCTATAAAATTGCAGAAATGATAAAATATTTTCAAATGTTTTTATTGCAACAGAGGACGGAAACATTCGCATTAAAAACACTGGAAACCCAACTTTCACAAACGTGTTCATTGAAATAGAAAAAAAACATTAATGAATTTGTTTTTATTTCGTACGTGCTTCCCCTTTTCACCATAATCCCTTGTATGAGATGCCTCCGAAAGTGCGAACGAGGGACACGAACAATTTCATGACGGGAACGCAAAACGTGCCTGCAATTGTTCGCGTAATTAACATTTTCGAATATCACTGTCCAGCGCTTTTGCACTTTCCAAGACAGAAAATCTAGTTTCGGAAATAAACACGTGCAGGGAAACTAAAGAGCTTCTTTTCCCGTATTTAGCTGAATTTTGAATTAATTTATCATAAGAACCTCTAGATGATTTCATGGTGCAATTATCGAATTGATCATCGCACGGTTTCCTGCCCGTTTTCTTCCTGTAGCAAGCGTCGTGCTCCCTGAAGTAATAAATTTATTTGTTTCCGGCATGAACTTTAGGATTATTATCCAGTTTTCTCCTATCTCTGTCCTACCATTACTTCAGTAAATTACGAAAGCATAGCAGGCTACATTCTTACACGCAACATGTATTGATCATCTCCTTCCTTGAGGGACACAGAAACCCGATCGCCTTTTCCGCAACGGCACTGTCTTCCGGGCGCGCTCCGCATTTCCAACTGGAGTTTAGATATGAATTTTATTTTATGAAATATTTATGTCATGAATTTCCATCGATAACTCACTTGGCGGAGGCTCCAACAGCGAGTGAAATCAATAGAAGCACGGCCAGAAAACGCATGGATAGGAAGGGAATGACAATTCAAGGAAATGACGATCAATCGTTTCAGAATGGCATGGTTGCCAAATCAGAAATTTGATAGACTCACCTTTGCAAGCGATCTCAGTGAAACGGTGAAACGAGAGAGTATGTGAAATGAGGAGAGCATGATCATTGCCCACAAATCATTGCTGCTCTCGAGACGCCTTTTGCAATTAACAGAATGTCACGGAAGATGAAAAATCGAGAAAAGTAAATGAAGAGAGAGAAATGAATGGTTTCTGTTTGATTGTGCAGCCGGATCGTTCGGATTCAAAATAGGAATGACTCACCCAGCACAATACATATTTATTTACAAGAAACAAGAAATAGTGAAATATTTCCCAATGTTTTCCCAATATTTCCCAATGTGCAACTCCAACAACATCTCCTGCGAATCAAATGAGGATTCGGATGGATGAAAAATTATTTTACAATTCTTCATTATTTTCCATCAATTATTTATCCACCAGAGTTGAGATGAAGGGGGACGACTTCGTTAAATTTTTGGGAAACGTCCATGATAGAATAACATGATTTCTCGCCGATCAGAGTAATAAGAGATCATACATCTCGCGGATGGTCACTCTCGCCGCACCCAATGAGACTAGTACGGCTAGTGAAGCAATATTGGAACTGCTCTGATCAATAAATACGTTTTGCATTCAAAATCATACCACATTTCCAAACTGGAAATGTGGCTCTGGCAATTTTTTTCAGTGAAGAATTGACCAAAAATGTAGGAAAACACCGATCATTCGCAATCATCAAACCCAACAGTGTAACAGCCTTGATAGCGAACAAACGTCAGCCATTTCTCTGACCACTCGATCGTAACATGCGTCTCTCCTCGATCTCCATGCTCTCTCGTCTGTCTGACCGGCGAAAGATCATTCATAATAAGAGAGGCACGTGCCGTGATGCAATCACCAATGCATTTGCTACATCATTCGTCCTTTTCGAGAGCATGCGCGAATTCGTCCTTCCTTTGCTACTACTTTTCGACATCGTAGATGCTTTTGGTAAATATATCTCTCTTTTCCTTTTCCTAGTTTTAAAATCATCGTCTGAATGAGTAATGTTTCTCCATTGTCAGGTTCCCAATGCGGCTGCGCCCCATCGGCATTCTCCGCCATGTGTCCGCCAGGTTTGATGGTTATTTACGGACGGTATTTGAGGCTACGCTATTGCACTCGAGTGTATAGTTCCGATGCTGAAGCCACACCCGTAGTGAGCAGTGTTAAAACGCGGTCTGCGTAAGAGCGGAGGGGATGTGGCACAGTAGCTCAAAATGGTCTCTGGGGGTTCATACTTGATGGGTAGACTCCCTAGGGGTGGGATACACTTCAGCCAAAAATTTGACCCCAAAAGTTGATCTTTGATCTTTGATCTCGGGAAATTTCATCTTCATTTCACCCCCTCATGTTATATACCATTCGATAGAGCATCAAAAGTTATGTAAAAATCTGAGTTTTCGTTATCCTAACTTTTTCCGTTTTCGAAAAAATCGATAATATGTCGATTTTTCGTGTTTTTATCTTTTTCAAAAATTTTTTCACAATGTTCCAATCGAGTGCTACTCCTAGAAAGTTGGCACAACATGTAAACATATACGAGGAATTTAAAAAAAATTATGCCGAATCGGTACGACATACCCGGACATGACTTTTTTTCAAAAAACCTAGCACGCAATCGTCAAAATCGTCGACGCAGGTTCGAATCCCGCCCACAGCATATCTTTTGCCGGATTTTATTTTCACCATTATTGCTGTTTGTTCGATGCCAGATCACTATTTATGTGTTTGCTTGTTATTTTGACAATGTTTTGACAACTTTTCAGATACAATTATGGTTTATCGAGGCCATGAACATGATGAATGTCGTCGTGTTGAAATCGTTAGGGATACTTGAATTTAGCCCGAGTTCGCTCCCTTCGCACTTATCTGGATAGGAAACGTAAACATTTAAGGATATTCATTAATGCAAAGTAGCATGAGCAGAATTAGCTCCATTTATTATTGTTTCCCACGTATCTCGGTTTCTCCACTCGAGGGACTAGCACGAGTGACGGAATTGAAGAACACATGGCAAAGGGAGAGTTTTTGCTCTTTCCTCCCCTTCCCCTTGCTCTCTGCTCTCAACAAATGCCCCATCCCCCCTCCGCTCTTCTTCCCCCCGGCAGTTGTTTCGCCCTCTGTTTATACTTACTACTTGTGAGCGCTTTGATTTAGTTGGCTGATTCATGAATCGACAATACTCAACGATGCGAATTCTGCTCTTACTGTTGTTGATGACACCATTCTCCACTGCTCCTCCGATAGGAGAAAAGGTTAGTTCCTGAAAGAGGTGGAAAAATAGTGATTCTGCAGAGACCTGCCGACGAGACTCTCAATGACGATGAGAAGAGAGCGAAGATTGATTCCGCTGACACCGATCTCAAGCTGGAATCTGTCAAATGCCATTTCAAAGATGTTCGCAAAACCAGTTACGAAAAAGAGGATCGACCTGAGAAATCCAAAGTTTCGACGATCTGTTCTGGGAAATTGATCAAGTAAGAGAACGTATGTTACATATCATATGATTTTATTCTTGCAGGCTCTCTGAACTGGCAAATGGGCCTGGTGTATTGAATGCTCGAAATGAACTCGAACTGGTAGAAGTTCGTGGAGAAGGACTTTTCGAAGATTTCACAAATCCAGCTGTAAGTGATCATGCACTTATCGTCATTGTAATGTTTTTCAGGTGATTGCCCAATATCATGACAAATATATTTGTGAAGGCCATCGCGATGAAGGCCTGAGGAGAGACTGAATGCAAGGCAGATCGATTCATACTACAGTAGAATCAAAGTAGAAAGAAGAGATGCATCTGTGAAGAGACCGAAGAGAGATACCGTAGATAGTGAAGGTGCAAGCAATGAAGCATGGAATGATTTCGATGCTGATGAAGCCGTCTTCGAAGATGCAGAGTTCATGAGCGATGCCGATCGTATCGAATCGACCATCATGGACAACTTGGACGCTTTTTTCGACATGAACGCCGGGATGGAGATTATGCACGAAGAGCTAACTGCAGTTCGTGAGCCGATAGTGACGATCAAGCCGGAAAATGAAGTGTTTGGCCTCCCACCCAAACAATCGACTAGTGAAGAAGGCGAGGTGTGTGGTGAATTCGGAATCCCTGCTGAGAATCAAGAGAAGTGCTGGGAAGAGCGAAGGATCGCAGCTCTAGCTCATCCAACGGTCCGAGCTATTGGAAATGGAGCTAGTGAAGAGGACGAGGTGTGTGGTGAATTCGGAATCCCTGCTGAAAATCAAGAGAAGTGCTGGGAAGAGCGAAGGATCGCAGCTCTAGCTCATCCTACGGTCCGAGCTATTGGAAATGGAGCTAGTGAAGAGGACGAGGTGTGTGGTGAATTCGGAATCCCTGCTGAGAATCAAGAAGAGTGCTGGAAAGAGCGAAGGATCGCAGCTCTTGCTCATACTACGGTCCGAGCTATTGGAAATGGTGCTGAGTCAGGAAGTGGAACAGTCGCATTATCTACTGGAGAAGAGTTCAGTCTTCCAGATGAGATTCAATAATCAATTATTCTAGTAATTCAAGTCATTATCTATGCCACAATAATAGCTTTGATAAACCATAATTGTATCTGAAAAGTTGTCAAAACATTGTCAAAATAACAAGCAAACACATAAATAGTGATCTGGCATCGAACAAACAGCAATAATGGTGAAAATAAAATCCGGCAAAAGATATGCTGTGGGCGGGATTCGAACCTGCGTCGACGATTTTGACGATTGCGTGCTAGGTTTTTTGAAAAAAAGTCATGTCCGGGTATGTCGTACCGATTCGGCATAATTTTTTTTAAATTCCTCGTATATGTTTACATGGTGTGCCAACTTTCTAGGAGTAGCACTCGATTGGAACATTGTGAAAAAATTTTTTGAAAAAGATAAAAACACGAAAAATCGACATATTATCGATTTTTTCGAAAACGGAAAAAGTTAGGATAACGAAAACTCAGATTTTTACATAACTTTTGATGCTCTATCGAATGGTATATAACATGAGGGGGTGAAATGAAGATGAAATTTCCCGAGATCAAAGATCAAAGATCAACTTTTGGGGTCAAATTTTTGGCTGAAGTGTATCCCACCCCTAGGGAGTCTACCCATCAAGTATGAACCCCCAGAGACCATTTTGAGCTACTGTGCCACATCCCCTCCGCATTCCGACGTTCTTAGGCGGACCGCGTTTTAAAGTGAATATTTAGGTCTGCTCTGCTTCAACAAACTCATCGAGAAGGGCTGCGATATCACCTGTAGCACGGGAGATTTGCGGGTATTTTTTTAAATTGTCAATCGTGAAATGACCTATAATTTCTATTTAATTAGTTTTTCTTTCAATATGAAACTGATAACCTCAGAAAATTGCCATACCATAGCAATTATGGTTTTGAAAAATCTGTGAAACTCATCTGATAATGTAAAAAATACTTAGATCTGATGATCATTGCTCATCGTTTCCAGTACCTCTCCTCCTTCACGTGGCACACTTCTTCTTTTCTGCGATGTGAAGGAGGACAGTACAGGTGACTGCGATAAACTGTTATTTCCATTTCAGTTATTTATCAAAAAAGTAAAAATTTTAGGCGGCCGAACGGCACTGTCATGCTCGGAGTGAGTGAACTTGTGTGCACCCAAGCTCCTCGTGAGTTTTGTCGTAGTTATTGTGTTTTTCACAGTAGAATTTCATTTGTTTATTTAAAAAAATTTTTTGTACAGTGTCAAAAACGGAAACGACTGCAACATTCGCTCGATTCCAGACTTGAGGAACCATTGAAACACATTCAATCAAATTCCCAGATATCGTTATAGCTAGGATGAAATTTGTTCAGTTTCGCTATTTGAACCCAATGACATTTCAAGCGTGCAACAAATGCCCGACCATCTCCTTCAATGACTACTGCGAGGGCAGCTACAAGTGCGAGAATACGCTGACGTGAGTCGATATTCATAAACAATTAGGTGCGATCATGTATTGTCCGAACTAGGAACGGTTCTCCACTCTGAGCAAATAAATGGCATTCCAGGACCACAACCGTTGATGAGGGATGTTCGCGAATGACTTGCCAGAGGGGAGATCTTATGGTGAGCTGAAAAATGCCGTAAGAGTGCGTTTTCCAAAATTATCTTCTAAGAAAAAAATGCAGGTCAAAAACGGAAAACGATTCCTCATGACGAAATCTCTCACGTGCTCGTCGGATGGAGTCTGGCACACTGCGGAAGGTAAAGTTAATTTTAAAATGTTTTTTTAAATGTGATTGGGATATGTTTCACAACGTCCCTAAAAGATGACAACAATCGCTTCTAATGATGATTGGCTATTCGCCTTGTCGCTTTAGATAAACAATAATAAAAGTAACAATAATTATTTTGATTTCAGGATCATCAATCGACGCAACCGAGGCTACGTGCACGATGAAGCGAAGTTTGCGTCTATTTTTTATATAAGAAAATTTAAATGTATTTAGAACACTGTTTATCTCAATTATAAATGCCCCCTGTCGACCAAAGCTAGAAACTATGATGAAGTGTTGTGCTCATTGTCAGACGAAAGCTCATTCAGACTGTCAATCCTGTGATACTCCGCCAATCTCCATTGGATGCAGCAAGAACGGCGAGATGATGTGCGATAGGAGTCTGATCCAGATGATTGGAGGTGATTGCAAGTTTAATTGCGATTCAGGATCTTCCAAATAGTGATGAAAATACGACGTCCCGAGTAGGGCTCTATATCTGAAATACTTTAACAAGAATGTTTCACGCGAGAGTAAATTCAGAAGCGGCAATTGCATTCGATCTAGAAAGGATCGAAATAGTTTCAGCCATCCAATCCTCATTTCAGGATTCTCCTCCAGCCAGTGCCGCAAGATTACGTGCAAAGATAGTCATGTCACGGTGAGCATTTTTATCGTTTCTCCCGGCCGCCTTTTATTTGGAGGCAATTTTCTCTTTCACGCTCTTCCAGGCCCTCATGGGTGACTCCATCCTCACGGATAACGCCATCTCGTGCAATACAGCCGGGAAGTGGGTACTGGACACGTCAAAGTTGGAGCTGGCAAGCAATCTGGAGGTCACGTGCTCAGTACCATGTGAGTTGTCCAGCTTGATTTGATCAAGAGAACGATTCATAACGAGGCGGTATAGATTTTTTTCGAGAGCATTCGTGAAGAAAATTGAATCTGGGCAGTGTGTTGCGTTTTCAATAATTTGTGAAACGCAACTCAATGTGAACAACCATTGTTAAATTAACAACGTTAAGAATGGAATTTGTAGTTTTGCAATTTTGAAGTCACAGCTCCAATTTCAGTGTGCGAAACGTGTATCGAGCTCAAGCTGACCGCCGATTGCCCTCCCGAAGGTGAGCCACACATTCTTCTTTCAAATACACATTTTTATTCCAGAAATTTAGCTATTCACGGATGTGTATAAGGAGAGCTTAGGTTGCATGTAGCCCACAGTTCTCATCAAGAAGCAACTACACCTTTTCAGGACACTGCAGCAACGGAGACGTCATCAAAGCGGGTGGCCCGTCGCAGAACCAGTGCTCCCGAGTGTCGTGCGCGAGTGGGCAGCTGGCGGTGAGTAAAATTAGATATATCGTCTCTTCATTCGTCGTGCACTCACATCGCTTTGTTAGCGAAGAGATAGCACCAAGAAAGAAGCGACGAGTTATTCCATTGCATGCCCACTCTTGATCATAACCCAAGACCAAAGATCATTCCAGATCAAGGAAGGCGCGATCTGGGTGGAAGCAACGGCACTGTCCTGTGATGGAGCGCGAAAGTAAGAACCATTTCATTTGTTCAGGATGATCAATTTTTTCCTGAACTCTCATGATTCAGATGGGTAACGGAGCACCAAATCGCCGTCTCCAACACTGCAGCCGTGACTTGCGCGCAGTACAGTACGTTTTATTCAATAATTGACAACGACGACACTTTCAAGATAGTTTTCGAAAATAGTTTACCAATATATTCAATGAGTAACAAAGAGTCAGGATCTGGGGGGACGCGAGCGGTCCCTCTCGCTAGCGCCGGTCGCTCGCGAGAGATTTTGAAGAATTTTGAAGAATCTCTCACGAGCGACCAGCGCTAGCGAGCGAAATGAGAGGGACCGCTCGGGCGACGAGCGCTCGCGAATGACCCTCAAGCGAACTACACTAAACTACCTCTTAGAATGCGACGCGTGTCCGGAAGTTGTTGCCGACCCCCAGAATCGCTGCCCCAAGGACGCAGCGTATTGCCATCGCGAGTATCTCAGGTGATTTGCGAACGGCGGTTACTCGTCTGGGTAGCTTTGGATTGTGTGTTTACAAATTCCCCTGGAATAATTAACATTCTCGCAATCGTTAATTTCAAATAGTAACTGTGAAACGTAGCGCAAAAAAATCCATATTTATACATTCTACGGAAGAACAGAAGACATTTGAATGATCCCAGTAAAGCGATGATGAAAAATTCATTTCAGGAGCGGTTACGTCGACTCGCAAAACTGCCAGAAGACCACCTGCCAGATGGGACAGATGACGGTATTTTTATTTTATTTAATTAATTAAGTATTAAATATTACTTAGGTATTCACCGGGCGCGAGTTCAAGTCGACCGAGACGTTGTCTTGCAGGGCAGGTACGTAAATCTGTTTTAATATTTAAAATTTCGATGATAATTCCAGGCAAGTGGCGCACCCTAGCCGGCGAGTCCGTTGGGTCAGACGTCATCGGGACATGCGCATTCCTGCGTGAGTTGCATATAAACTATACAATGCATTGGATGCATACACACTTCAGATGATAAATTGGCAAAACGAATCGTTTCATGATTGTTTTAGCCTGCTCGGCCTGTCCTACCATCCAGACGATCATCAACGCACCCGATGGCACAACCTCAGTTCTGGCTCTCGAAACTGTCCCGAACTCCTCCAATTGCTCCTCGATGGACTGCGAGGAGGGCGAGATCGCGGTGGGTGGTCTGCATTTAAGGTTCAAAGAGCGTTGTCATCGGATCGTAAACACTGGACTGAAATGCTCCAGGATCAGAAAATTATTTTTATTTGAAAATATTCACGTGACGCACTAACATTTTTGCTCAGTCCTGTGTGAAGAAGCATTTCTGAAACATAACCAGCCCGGATCCAATAAACTGCAGGACCAAAAATAAATAAATTTGATTTCAAAACGACGAATATTTCAGATGTATCAAAACGGCGTGGGGCGCGATGTTCGATCATTGACGTGCAATTACGATCGGCAATGGTTTGTTAGATAAATAACAATACTAGCGAATCAATTACGCTTTATAGTGCTTCCATCTCACGGATTTTAAGCAGAGAAGAAACGCTACTTCAGGTACGTCGTCGAACTGGACCAACTCAAGGAGCCGTACCCTGAGGGTCGACCGGTCACCGACTACTTCCTGGCCAAGTGCACGAAAGCCAAGGGTTTGTTATCGTTGTCAAAACAACAACAACAACAATACGAATATTACAGCCTGCGACCACTGTCCGGAGCTGGGCACGACGGGCGAGTGTCACAATGGATTCTGCGATCCGAATTTGCTGGAGAGGTAAATACATTTTCTCCTTCTTGCATTTATTCAACTTATTTTTTTTGTGCTCATGAACTTCCCTTTCAGATCAATGGACGTCAACGGATGTAAGAAGATCGCCTGCCCGACATTCTTGATGGTTTGAGGGCTGAACTTTAATTCCAAAAATAATTTTGAGGAGTGAAATAATGCATCCGTATGTTTAGTTCTGACAGTCTAATGTTACAGGTTCAAGACGGCAAGAACTGGCTAAAGACAGCGTTTCTCAAGTGCAAGTCTGGGAGGTAGACAATTTTTAACGCCATCCCAGTATTCTCCCAGGTTTCGAAATGATGCGCAATGCTTCCTATTATAGATGGATCACGGACGCTGCCAAGCCCGTCTCACCAGATGCGAAAGTAACATGCAAAGCGGATCACGCGCCACCTCGTTCGTTTTTAAAAAAAAAATCACATTTTATGTTTTTTGAATTAGCTGATGTATCAACAATTCCAGAAGTTTATATGGATGCGGTGAAACGTAACCATAAAGCCAAATTATATATTTACTAAAACATCATTTTGCAGCCTGTCAAAACTGCACTTTCTCGATGGTCTCGGGGAATTCACGAATCGTCGTTGATGATTGTCTGATTGTGCACTGTAGGCCGAAGGGAAAGAATGTCAAGGTAGAAAAAATCGATTGATTGATGGCACACTGTTGAAACTTAGAAATACAATGTTATCAAGAAGCACTGCTCTAATCAACTCTAAATTTGAGGTCTTCTCGCGGTACTGGGGGACGTACCTGGAGGTGTGGTACATGCGCTGCACGGAGGTATACAATTTTGCATATTTTTTGTCGTAAACACATAATTCCCAGTTCGGCTGTAAGAGCCAAACAGAGTGAAACTTATGAGAAGAATTCTTTTGTTAAAATGTTTATTTGGAATTAAAAAAAAATTCCAGTTCGGTTGGATGAGCCAATCATCCGTACTCATCAACGACCTCGACCCGTACACGATTACTGCCAGATGCGATTAGAGGAAGGAGGAAAACAATAGCAATAACATCATCATCAACAACAACAACAGCAACAACAACAACAACCTTACAGTTACTGTGATGTTGTTTTGACTCCAAAAGAGTCATTCAATCATGTCTGTACATACTATCCTTCACTATTTTTCATTATGTTTGCCAATTGTTTTTTGTAATGTATAAATAGCTCATCAAGAAACTTAACATTTGCATGTCTCAAAAAAGGAAGCACCCATTTCGCATGTTTTCACGCTCTCTCTCCTCATTCCCATTTCGGGGGTGGGAGGACGAGATTCATGTCTGGTACGTTCATTTGAAATTATTTATATCGCATTCATTGCTAAGGCAGCAATAAAGATAATTCAGCATGACAATATCTGTTGTTGTGTCTCGATAGCTATTTTTAGTGTTTATAAAAATTTTATCATTGAAGAAATGTGCGTAATATGAAAGGGAAAACATGGATTCGTTGCAATAATACAATAACAATAACAAATGCAGAATAACTTATTCGGTCATGAGATTCCGAGCGGGAAACGATGATTTGTTACGATTGTGGGGTAGTCTGCTCCGCAATCTTTACCGAGCTTATCTTGGTCAGTGACTATGCCCATCTTTTGCAGCACGGTAGGACTTTCCCGGCAGACGGCTATCTAAAACGAAGATGAAATAACAAATCCCTTAGTAGGCATCCTCATCGTTCAACATACTTTATTATCCCATTGGTAAGCTGCATACAGTTTCTCGTCTTTCTCAGCAGCATTTTCACGATGCGCTGTGTCAACGCGATTATCCTTTTTCAACGATTTGACGAACTCGGTCTCGTGTGGGCCATCGATGACATCGATCTATGGGAGACCTTGTCCCTGCAAGAGAAACTTCCAGAATCTACCATCGAAATTGCAAATAATGAAATGTGAGCAAGTCAAACAATCACACACCTTACGATCGAACATGCCTGGATCCTTGGAGTAGAGTGATTTCATCGCCTTTATACGGTGATTACCGTTTATGATGAAACCTTTCGAATGTGCTTTAGCAGCGGATTCCTTCCTACGTAGCCCACGCTGTCATCTGCACAGATTACACAATAAGCGCATATCCTTCTTAAAAATGAGATGCCAATTCGAATAAAGACATACCGCTGGAGTGGCTGGCACATGGATCCTTAAAAAAATTCATCGCTGTAATTCCCGTGGATAAGATGGTGTAGACATCTGTGAAAGTGTTTTGAAGGCAAGAGCAAAGACAAAGAACGGCAACGAAAAATAATGTGAATGAGTGATAAGTGATAAAGGCATCTACGGACATGTTAAGAATTAGGAAAATATAAATTTGATCACGATAAGTCGACGAAAATTAAGTGATAATGATTATTCGTAGATCTCCCACCTTTTATACGCCCAGATCGGAAGCTGCCAGTTTTAATCGGATGCTTTACACCCTCTGGAAATGCTTCTGAACTGCTTGGAATACCTCCTGGCCATTGAAATCATGCTATCAACGGCTCTCCTCCACCCTGTGGTGACGTTCCAACTTCTGACATCCTTCCGACCTTGTCTTCCGACCTCCTACCATTAACGGACGCCGATCAACCAGGGTAGATCAGTTAGTCTATCTTTCTTTCTGCCAATCGCCATGTCTCCAAATACCGTCTTCGACGCTTACTTTGCTCCTTTCTACAACGAGGAGAAGTCCGTCTGGCCCTGTCAACTTACTACTCAAGCCACTCCCTCCATCAAGGTAATTTCGTATCCAATTTCTGATAATTTATTTCATTTTAATATATAATTTACAAAAAAAATAATGCAATCAATGATGTCGTTCAGGCCCATGAGTTGCTTTCAATTGCCCCTCAGCCTGCTGAAAACTCTTCAAACGATGCAGTGGATGCGATTCGACGTGCAGCTTTCGCAATGATCAATGAGAATCCCTGTGAGCGCTTCATTCCGGAGGAAGAGTGCACTCAGAATGTTAGTTTGTGAATAATTTAATAAATTACATAACAAAATTGTTGAAATAATATTGCCATTTTTAAATTAGATGTTAAAACAATTAGTCATTTTCGGAATTCAACACTGAACTAATCATCCAAACTATGCATACATCACTGAACATTTATTTTAAGTTTAAATTCCAGGGAATGGAATCAAAAGCGATTCTCGAACAACTTTCCATACTCATGTATGAAGATCGTCATGAAGTTGAGCGACAACTTCGATCTTCTCTTCCTTCCAAATTGACCAATTCTCCCTTCGATCGAGTAGCCAAGTGGATTGTCTGTAACGAGCTTGGTTAGTTTTTAGCACTAAATTCACTCTAAGTAACGAATTTCAATATTTACAAAAATGTGATATTTTGACAATTTCAGAACGAACTGAAAGTGAAGCGGAGTCATTTTACGATGCTGCTATTTTCAAATTCGAAATCTTCAAGGGATGGGTCGAGGAGGACGATAAAGAATCCGAATCCGAGACATCTTACTAATTATTTATAATCATATTTCATTGTTTATTCACTCGATAAATAATAATTCAAAATCCTCATCGATTTTTTATTCTTATTGGACAATTTTCTGGATTACGACGAACAAAAGAAATTCCCAGCTCTGTCTGCTAGAGAATACACAGAATGAGGAGACTACTCGAATTCAAAAGTGTTATTGGAGTATCATTTTCCAATAGGAGAACTCTAGGAGAGGGAGACGTGCGACGAACCTGCAATTGAGGTGAGTTAGATGATACGAAATACGAATAATCATCTCTTGATGAAAGAAGACGAGAGAAAATGCTCTCGAGCGCAAGAAGAACATCCCGTTTCGTCTGTAAAAGGAACAGAAAAACATCGGAAAAGGTAGCCTCGTTAGCTCAGTTGGTAGAGCGTCAGACTTTTAATCTGAATGTCAGGGGTTCGAGTCCCCTACGAGGCTAACATTTTGCCAAATTCATTACTTGTTTCATAGGGAAAATTTGCTTTGTAGTTATCAATTTGCCGTTATTTGAAAATATCATAAATTCGTTTCTTTAGCCAAAAGGTCAAGAAGCGATTCAACACGTGAATTGAAGTTGAGTATTTTTGCTGTAAAAAGTTTTTTAAATATAATTTTAGCATCAAACAACACAGTTCACACACACCGTTCATTTCTATCATATTAGACTCCTGGTCATGATAAGATATTAAGCAGCATACCTAACGATTATGATCTGCAACAGCGCAAATGGATCAGTGAAGACTTATTGTTGATGAAATAACTATTAAAGAAGGTGTCCCACGAATATCTGGCTAACTGAGTTCTCGATGTGAGGTGGTGGGTCGCTGTTACCCGATAACGCTTTCGAAACTCCCAAGTCACCATTTTCCGTTTGAACTGAGCTATGATCAATTGGCTGCGTGCCAAGTGACCCTGAAATGCAGGCAACGAGCGAGAGAGCGTGCGGAATGAGGAGAGCGTCCCTCTCATTCCTCACTTTGCATAGTCGTTCGCGCGGTTCGTGGGACGCCTTCTTTAAAGAAATGAAAAATGCGAAATTTTTTTTCTTTCTTTACCTTCTTTTTATTTTGCGCTCAAACTTACGCTCGAAAATTTGAAGAAAATCGTTGATGGTTGAAAGAAAATGTGGAAAAGGGACATCGCGATCAAAAAACTGCGCGACTCTGTATAATTACAGCAGCGACCGCGATTTCATCCCTGTAAGTAGCAATTGGGTGACAATTTTCTACAAATGTTGCTAGATGTTGCTAGTTTCGTCAGGGAGCAAGCCTAACGTCGGCTACACCATTTCCAGTCATGCGACAGGGTTTTGATCTGCTGACTCAGCCCTGGATACATTGTGCTCACAGCCTTGATCGTAGCCGGCCTTACCGAGCTAGAATTGATTTTATTGTGGTACTTGACCAATAAATTACCACCTCCGCATATTTCATAGATGAAACTCAGACGCAAGAATCCCTTATTGTACTTGTTTGGTGATCTATTCGCTGAGCTCGCAAGACTTCTTAGTACCAGACATCCTTATCCACTTTTTTATCATTGTCATTTTGCTATAGAAGAGTGGGTCCGAGATGCGAATATAGCAAGGGAATAGTGTAGAGATACTTCCTATTCCCAGCACACGTTTTTCTGCCATCGTCAGGCGTCCACTGGAATAGGGAAAGTAATCGTGAGGCAGCATGATCAGTTGAGCCCGCATGGTTAGTTGGTCGGGCGATTAGGGTTAGAATTGATTCTATGATACTTCGACTCATATGTTTTGTTCCATCTTCCCGTGCACTCACCGCTATCGCTAACTTCTGTTGCGAGCTCTACTAGCGAGTTCTACTAGCGAGTTATACTACTCTATAAATCTGCAGCTGAAACGCCACTAACTCGCAGACACTTTTACTGCCACGCGCGTAGTTCCTGAAACGCGACCACCCTCCTTCGCTCTATTGCATTCCAAAAATAATATTATGAAAATGTAACCTAACCTTTCAATTTTATCTTTTTTTTGTAGTTTTGTGATGGGTCTTGTCAATGATGTCTAAAAAAAATTATATCTGTCATTTTATTGTTTAGTAAACTATCTCATCAACCTGCTCGACTACGGCCTCTAATCATAAATTAGTACGTGCTTTTGCACATATTGTTCGCTGTTATTACAAATACGTGGCATTGCACTCATCCAAACGTGCAGTTTTACAGTGTATCGCTCGCTATTCTCGAATTCGAAAAGTGTAGTTTTCTCACTGTCGCGGTCTATCTCTGATCGTTAACCGATAGGGAAATATTTAGCAACCGGGTCTCGTATGGGTCTTCTCATCGACATTCTTGACTACGGTCTCCTTACTATCAATCTCTACGTCCTACTCCGCATTCGACTGTCGAAGGAAGAAGCGTTCAAGACGCCATTCTTTTACTGGTTCTTCATGACAGGTTATTTTATATTCTACTAAGCCATTTTTGAGTTTAAATTTGTGTAGAATACGGACGATTGAATTTTTGACAATGAATTGCGAATAATATTCAGGCATGGCCAGCAGTCTTTCCGTTGTGGGATTCATAATCGCCGTTCGCTTTCTCTTCCCGGTGGAATACTCGTGGGGATTCAAGTTCGGCTATGTACGCTGTTTTACCGTTTTATAAATGTTACTTTCGCAGTGCAAAAACAAGAGCGATTTATTAAATGGATACGCGACGTATCAAAATTGGAAGGTTCAAAGGTTCACTAACTTTCCTGATCCGCGTACTACGGACAATGTTGAGATTCGAATGCTTGTCAGATGCTCAACTCGGCGACCATCACCTTCGCCACTATCGGCAAGACTCTGATAGCTTTCCATCGCTGGTCAGTGATGCGGACGACTACCTTCATCGAGGATGTACGGTGATCATTGATCTTTGCTTTTAAAAAAAACTTTCATAATTGTCCCTTGATTATTCTAAAATTCGTATTCAGATCTGGAGCCCACGAGTGACTTATGCCCTGACTGCCATCTCTACGTTTTTATCGTTTGGTGTGCAATGTATCTTGATCGAAATAGGCTCTCGATCATTCAAAAATGTATGCAAATTTATAGGCGCCTGCTCGCCCGTCTTCTGGTGCGGCATGACCTACAAAGTGGTCGGCAATGTCACCGTCGTTCTGTACATCGACGATGCGTGCAATGTGGTACGTGTTACCATTGAGAAATTCGTGATTCGTGAACAATTTTCTGCAACCATACCACCATTCAGCAAGTTCTTTTCCAAAATTGGCGTGACGAGAATAATGCTGGGGTTTGCTCTTTTTGAAAGGGAAAATTTCAGGTTTGGGATATCATGTCGTTTTGAAAAATGTGAACTAAGCACGACTGAAAATCAAGCAGACAAAAAATTTACAAAATTTAAATCAATTTCAGACCCAAAAGTCGCGTTCCTCGGCCGTCTACTTTCTCTACGTCATCTTCAGTATTGTAATGACTGTCCTTACGAGCAGAGAATTCATCAAGCTGTCCAAGCTAGCAGAGGTAATATTTGTGCTCAAATACGCAATAGTAAAGATTATAATTATGTGTGAAACTTTATCATGGTGATAATCAGAGCTCGCAGGATTCAACGAAAGCCCTGATACTGTCCAATCAACGGAACATGTTCATCATTGTCTCCATTTGTACGATCACGCAAATGGTCAAAGCGACGCATCAGGTATTTGCAATTTTTTAAGGTCGACTCGATCCAATTTGGGTTGCCAAATTTTATCTCCCCAGCACTGTTTTTGAGTGTGTGAAATGAAAGTTGTAAAGATGATGAAATCATGCTCCTTTCATGATGCGATTTGGCATCTCCTTGTGTTATTCTTAGGCTCTGACTATAGCTGAAGCTTCAGAAGAGAGATCATGCAAAATGAGTACTGATATCACATTCGAAATATCAGTATCATTTCTCACAGTTTTGCTGGGTCTTCGTCGCCGCGTTTGGAGCCACGGATCTCAATCTTTTTCTGCAGAAAACGGTGAGAATTTCTGATTTTATCGCACCTTTTGGGTCAATTGTCTGGAGTTTATGCTGAAATGTAATGCTTCCGTAGTGGGCGATGAAAAATATATATCTTACTTATCATTTAGTCGTCAAAAAGCAGAAAAGTTAGAACAAATATTATTGGGCCATGCAGGTAAAAAAAAAGTGAGATTTGGAGAAACCTTCACCCAAAAATTCAAACGCGTTTTGGTAGACTGAATTTAATTTCAGTATGATGTCACACACTATCTCGCTACTTACTCTGCAACAGCAAGCCTCGTCATTTTCAACAAGAAAGTGCGAAGGCTAATGTACTCAACAAGAATCCGAGCCCCTCAAGGATCCAGTCAGGTCACGAAATCCACCGTTGTATCACTACAGTGAATCGTGAACCGTAACGTCATCGCATGTTTTCTTCGCTTCTAATGTGATAACTTATTCTTGATAAATAGTTTAATACTACGCTATCTGTGTCGTGAAACATTTACATTTTTGTAGCATGCTAAAATTTTCTTCTTCGAGAACAGCGAGTTTGAGAATCTGAGAATGGCGATTGGATTTTCAAACTCGCATTTGTTTCAGGCAAATGCAACTTCTCCAATCACGATTGCCATCAGCCTTAGAACAACAACCGTTGCTTACAATGAGGAACGTTAGGAGGAACGGGTACGAAAAGATCGAAAAATTAAAAATCAATCAATATTCTTTAAAAAAATTAAAAATCTAAAAAAATCAATATTCTTCATCTCTTCTAAAATTTATGTCCCTCTACGTGACATGACGTATCCTGAACGTGTTTTGTTCTAAGTTCCTGAATCATTATTCTCACACTTTTTCGTCACTTGATTTCACACGTTCACATAGTTCCTTGGTGTGAAAGTATTAAGCCGTCCGGGCGCTTGAACATCATCGATTGGTTGTGGTGGAATTTGTTGAAAAGTCGCCCATTCATCTCTCCAATTTCACCCACTATTGCACACAGTTTGTGAAAATACAAGAGATACACGCTCTTTTTTAGCCGGTAGTTGATATTTTTAGATGGTTGTTCTCCTCGACATCCTCGATTACGGTCTCCTTGCGGCCAATCTCTACGTCATCGTTCGCATTCAAATTTCACAAGAGGAATCATTCAAGACTCCATTCTTCTACTGGTTTCTTGTGACAGGCAAGATCGAATTCTTAGATATTTTTAAGATAGTTTAGCATCTTATCTTGCTAAAAAAGTAGAAAAATTATTTCATGAGGCGCTTTCGAATAGATGTTCAGGACTAGCAAGCAGCCTATCCGTCGTCGGATTTATCATTGCTGTACGGTTCACATTCACCGTAGAGAACGAGTGGGGATTCAAGTTTGGTTACGTGAGTTCTCAAATCATAAATAGTTATTTCAGTAATTGAGCTTAGAGTTACATAGATATACGAAATCGTAACTTTTTTTTGAATATTTTCTCATCAGACAGCATTTCGTGCATCGAACAAAAAAATCAACTCAGATGCTGAATGCGTTCAGCGTAACATTCACCACTATTGGAAAAACTTATATCTCACTGCATCGCTACTCCGTGATGCGCACAACCACGTTGATGGAAGATGTAAGTGAATTCTCATTTACTTCCTGGCTTGTCATTCAAAGAGATCGCGAGGCGTTCGGAAGTATCCGATGAATATTGACAATCCAGAATTATTCAGATCTGGAGCCGCAAAATGTCCTACATTCTCACCCTGATCACTTCAATCGTTTCCTTCGGTGCTTGCTCCTCCGCATTCTGGTGCGGACTCACGTACACGACGAGGGACAACGTGACAATTGTTGTATATCTGGATGACGCTTGCACTGTGGTGAGTTGATTTGAATCAGCGATGCTTCACAGGGACTTATTGCTAACGGATAATGTCAATTTTCCGGTTCAAAAGTCACGCGCATCCTCCATATATTTTCTTTACGTTATCATCAGTCTCATCCTCACGGTCCTCACTAGTAGGGAATTCGTGAAACTAAGTCGACTTGCAGAGGTGAGGCCGGAATTCTGTGAAAAAAAAAATGTATTTTCAAAACTTTGAAAGAATTAAAGGATTGGAAAGTGCACAATAAAATCACATAAACGTGAGTTTTTAGGACTCCACCCGGGCACTCATCTCTTCGAATCAGCGCAACATGTTCATTATTGTGTCAATTTGCACTATCACGCAAATGATCAAAGCAATGCATCAGGTATTATAATCATTTTTTTACGACGTAATGACACTGAACCTAAATTTTATTCATGAGTGAGTGACTAGAATCGAGTTTATTCCTAATCGTGAACTCTCTCTTCTCACAGTTTTGCTGGGTCTTTGTCGCAGCATTCGGAGCCAAAGATCTCAATGTATTTCTGCAGAAAACGGTGAGAACAATGTCTAATTTATTATTTTTTGAATTTATTTTCAGTATGATGTCACTCATTACTTGGCCACCTACAGCGTAACTGCAAGCCTGGTTGTATTCAATAAGAAAGTGAGGCTACTAATGATCTCAGCTAAACTCAGGACCCCGTCAGAGCCCAGTTTTCATACAAGAACAACTATTGCCTCGCGTTCACGTGCTTGATAATTCGCATTGTCACTTCAGATAAATATCGATTGTTTTAATGTTTTTTTAATGTTTAATGTTAATCGCACGATTTCTGCTAGACATAAAGAGACATCTAACTCTATTTTGAAATTAGAACGAGGTGTAGAAGGATGGTGGCAGTCTTTATCATTTTTTCTTAAAGAAGGTGTCCCACGAATATCTGGCTAACTGAGTTCTCGATGTGAGGCGGTTGGTCGCTGTTACCCGATAACACTTTCGAAACTCCCATGTCACCATTTTTCGTTTGAACTGAGTTGTGATCAATTGGCTGCGTGCCAAGTGACCCTGAAAAGCAGGCAACGAGCGAGAGAGCGCGCGGAATGAGGAGAGCGTCCCTCTCATCCCTCACTTTGCATAGTCGCCCGTGCGGTTCGTGGGACGCCTTCTTTAAATAACTTGTTCAGTGTTCGTTGTATCGATTGTAATTTTATGTCAAGTACTTGCTTTTTGTAACACCGTTTCTTTCATTATATCCCGCTCTTTATCGACATTAGGGATTGCTCTTCATTTTCCCTCGATTACTTTATCTTCAGAGGAATCCGCGTTGCTTGCATAGAGCCTCATAAGCATCGACGAAGCTTTTGACGTCAGACTCCTTCACTACCTCAAATGAGATAGATTACCGTAGGAATAGATCCCTGTAGATTACAATACCTTTCTACTGATTCCGAGTGCTATCAGAACACGATGCATGTATAGATATTGAATATCCATTTGAACCGATCCGTGACGTTTCGATCTCAAATCGATCACTATCTGAAAAAGAATACGGTAGGATCGATTAAGGTGGATGCCGAACCTCTTTTGCGGTCTTGACTTCTCCGGCCCTGAGTTTTGAGATGATTAGATCAAGTCCAACGATGGTTCCAGTTCGACCGATACCTGAAAAGCACGTTAGATACACTACATTACAGTATTCTACAGTATACCTGCTGAGCAATGGATTACAGTAGGTGATAGCTTCTTGAGTTTATCGAGTAGTTTGAAACATGTGAGTACATCGGCAGGAACTCCTCTGTCTGGCCAATTATTCCATATGATGTGTTCCAATTCATGAGTGGCCTTAGATACGGTATGTGTACGGTAGGTCATCTGATTACGGTACTCACAGCTCCGTCGGTCATTGTGAGAATCGTAACAGTCATCAACTTTTCGAATTCTCCTTTAGTTGATGCCTTCACTGTGTAATCTCCGTATTTGATCTGGAGTACGGTAAGGTTACAATAAGGATACGGTAGGGGACTACATTACCTCCTGTCCAGGACTCTCAGGCCAGTACTGCTCACATTTCTTCTTTCCACACTCGACGATATTGCACAACATCACAATAGACCTGAGAAGATCAAAGATCAGTAATCAAAGATCAGTGATCAATCATACTTGCACTTCTCTTGCCATATCATTCGCCAAAAGTCGTCAATGGTAGCTGTGATTGGTCCCTGAATCATTCGATCGATAATACCGTGTCTTCGGGCTACCGTATACCTGGGTGCAAATGTATCTCCGTTTATCAGGCATCACATCGACCCAATTGGCATGAATGTAATCATGAGGGCCTCCATTGAGAACGACTCTCGATCCATCGACACAAAATACGTCTAAAAGAAGTACGGTAAGTGGGCTACGGTAGTCAATTATTGCACCCTTGTATCGATTCCTGCCAGGATTGGTATCAAATGCGATTTTGGGAGTGGCTCCAATAGCTTGAGTTTGCCTCTTGATATCATCGAACTCCGCTAGAAGACCTTGAACGCCGATCTGCAATCGATAATTGACTACAGCAATCGGACATCTACCGTACCTTGCATGAGTTAGCGACAAAATCTTTGAACGCGTTCTTGTATGCGTTTTCCTGAAGTAAGATACTGTTGAAGCTACGTTAATCGCATAGGTTACTCGTCTCTCAGTAGACCAATAGCTACCGTAACCCGTGCATTCCTTACATTGAAAGTGGCATTTTGACGTTTACGCGACTTTTGTTCTGGATTGGTCTTCTTCATCTTTTGCATCCCACTTGTATCCACTTGAGTTCCGTCGTCATCGGCTAAAGTACGGTAGGTGTTACAGTATCGATTGAAACATTCACAACAGAATTCAGTAGCGTACGGTATCGACTAATACTGTAGGCCAAAGATCACAGTATTCGTCGATACTGTATCTCCTACAGTACTCCTCACCATCATCATTGATCGTTTTACCCGCCGCCTTCTTCTTGAGTTTTTTGGGCGGCATTGGAGGGCTGGAGAGAGGATACTGTAGGATATCAATCGATATTATGAGGGATATTGAACTCACCTCGACCAGAGAGAACCGCTCGCCACGAGAGTACGGATCGAGAGTGAGAAGAGGAGAGGGGGAGAGGGGAGGAGAGGAGAAGGACAAGGAATAATCAAATTATCTAGATGCTAGTCAAATGCAGCGCAGTAGATCAATTGAATCGACATTAATTGAAGCAGTTTGGATGCGAAAGTAATCCTAAAGAGATTATCCCGTGAATCATCAGAGATGGGAGCTACCTATATTGCTAACTCCTAATTTGTATTTCCTTTTTCTTCGTTTGAGCAGTCCCGATTTGAAAATGCGAATGTAACCGTTTATCGGAGGCGTTGAAACAACAAATTCTTAGACGGGAAGGGCGGAGCTCCAGCATTCGCTGTAACACTTGAGATTGTATTGCCAATCGACCTCCTTCTTGATGCAACAAATCCACAGTTGAGCACTGGGAATTCCATCGGAGGGAATGCATCCAACGTACGTGGGCTTGGCCTTGCAATTGGCAATGCACTTGTGGTAGCAGGTTCTGTTGAACTTGAGGAAGCTGAAAGGCGATTCAATCGATAAATGATGAAGGGTAGGTTAAACTGACTTCTCATTGCATCGACAATAGGGAGTGAGTCCCCACATCAGTTCAAGAGACATTAGTGGGGGCAGCCGGAGCCGTCAAAAATCCGCGGCACACAACATTCTCTATGCCGAATTTCGATATTTCGATATTTCGATGGATTCGGTGGATAAGTCCTCTGATCCCGACGAGTGCTTCCGCGAGTGCAAACCCCCAGAACCCAACGGCCCTCTTTAGGGCCACAATTCAATTCCAAACCAAGTTGATCATGGGAACTGGCACGGCGGCTCAAAAGCGGGGCGCGCCTACAATTCAAATGCAGAGAGAGCGGCGCGGTCAGACAGTGCGAGGCTCCGCCCACTTACCCTCTCCTCTCTCGCCTGTGTCTTACCCGGCGAGACTAGAGCTCGCGCCGGTCTATACCTAGCTCTCTTTTGATGCGCAATAAAGGCTCGCTCCCCCTACTGATGTTTATTTCAGATTTAAGATTTCTGTAGCATACTGTATTGCGCGAAATCAAAATTAATTTATCCTAGCGCCGTTTTAAGTTACTGGTGCTGAGCACTCGTGACTGGGGAAGAAATGTGTGATTGTCATGAATAAAAGGCTTTTCCTCCTCAGTTCATCTGTTTTTGGGTTTTGTGGGTTTTCTCCTCTCATTTTCATGCAATGTCTTTGTCAGTGCCTTTCTTTCTCCTCGATTTTCACCGTTTAAGCGCACACTCTAGCACCATCAAAACGGTGTTAGTGCGTGAGCGGAAATGAGAGACGCGCATTTTCCCGCCAAAAAAGGGGCGGAGCGTGCCCTCGCCAGATGGTGCTTATAAGGAGGGCGCTAGATCGAGTTCCTCACCACATACTTTGTGACAAGTCGACATCATGCCGCCCAAGCCGTCAGCCAAGGGAGCCAAGAAGGCCGCCAAGAGCCAGAAGGCCGTCCGTACTGGAGACAAGAAGAGAAGAAAGTCGAGAAAGGAGTCCTACTCGGTCTACATCTACCGTGTCCTCAAGCAGGTTCACCCCGACAC
>LS487191.1:0-17184 GCA_900490705.1 Pristionchus arcanus | reverse complement strand
ACCGTCATGGGACCCTGAAACCGTCATGGGACCCTGAAAACGTCATGGGACCCTGAAACCCGTACAGAGCCAATTTTTCCTTGTACGGTCGTATGCGAATCCCCTCATATCTCATAATACTCTTCTTGCAGTTTTGCAGAGATTAGTTCACCGAACAGATTTGTGGAAAACCCTAGAGGATTGGCTTGGAAGATCACAGGCGACGTTTCACAACTAGATTGTGCACAGGAATTCACACTTATCTTCAAAAGCGACTATTTCGAAATTTTTAGGCCGACTCGCAAAAATGTTTGTCAAATTATAAAATAATCACATTTTTGTGTGTTTACTATAATATTTCATTCTTTTTTTGTCACAGCTTTTATGAACTGTAGATATTTCAGTTCTCGCAAGAAACAAGTACGTGACAATGGACGTATTTATTTCCATAATTTACAATATATTGACTATTTTAGATATATAATTAACCTCTAGTATTTAGCGATTTTTTTCATTCCAGCTCTTAAAGGCCATGAATGAATCGGGCATCTACGTTGTTCCCCAAACCGGAATGTGGTTGAATAATAAGGGCGCGAAAGGAGAAGGAAATGTTACAGTTTATGATGGGGCAGGAAGTGGAGAAGATGAAGAGCGATTCTTTATGCAATCATGGGAGTAAGTTCGCATTTTGTTCGCACTTGTTGTTTTGAAATACTTACAGATGCGAAGCATTGCCGGACTGGATATTTGTATTTCAAAATGTCATTACAATTGAAGCAGATTCCACTTGTTCGTACTGGATATTTAGTAACAGCGGTCTTTCATACGGTAAGCCGAACGAATATTTGTTGTAATTTGTAACATATTTGCAGCCATTTTTGTCATAAGTTCAGATTTTGCTCATATAATATTCGATCTCGAACATTCAAATTTTAAACTACACTGAATTCGTTTATAAATTTCTTTGAAGCGGTCTCCATCTATCGACACGATCGACTTGTCATTCTCAACAGTGGACGAAGTGAAAATTTGCAAAATCGTGAAGGAATTGAGTCCGTTGTCTACATTATGATTGAAGACGAGTACGTTAAATTTTTGGTCTGTCAATTGTAACGCAATCTATGAAAAATAATCACTGAATTTTATAGCGAGCAAGCCAATGTTGACGTCAACATGGAACTCACATTTGATACCGATAATTTCGACTCGGGCAATGATACTATTGGATCGATTAGACTAGTGAAGGGATATTCAGGAGAAATGCATAAGTAGGTTTCGAAAAGATATTTCCAATGGTTGAATGATTTTATTTCAATTAATTTGTTTAGCTATCGGAATGGTTCACATTCAGACAATTTCACGGCAAGCTATTTCGAGGTGGGCAAATTTAGGTTTCTGTGAAACCACGCTGTTATTTATTATTTCTGAGAAAATATTCAAAAACTAATGAAGTATTAAGATTCATTGGATTCCTAAGCTGTTGTCGAGCTCCGAGATTTCCAGAAATCAAGACAACATTTACATCGATATTACCGTGTCGCCTCATGATGATGGTTGTCTGCCCCTTTGATATGTTCATGCTCAGTACTTACATGCTTGAATCTAGAATACGAGTGTCCCGATGGCTACTCTCTTGTGTCGTCAGAAGACAATCAACATTGGTGCTACATAATTGTGTGGGCAGTACCGCCAGCTTGGATTACATTTATTGAAGTAAGTTCTATACTATTTTATTGGCAATCAGGAAGAATAATGTGATGGATTTGCTATTGTTTTTTTATACTTTTGCTATTACTATTATTTTTATAAGAGCTCTATTTATTGAAAATATAATATAGTACCGCCATTTGCTGGAGTATATATTGTGGCTGTTTCTGAAATACATTTTACTAGTCTACAGATAAATATACTTTTAGGAAACAATTGATCTGTGCAACTCAATGGGCGATACCCTTCCGATCGTGACCTCAGAGCAAGTGAGCGAACTTTTCTAGTTTTGTGTCAAGGCCTGCCCACCCCGGAGGACCATTGGACATAAGATCTAGGAAAAGCAAAAGTAAAAGCCTACGCCAGCATCACCAGTCCAAGGGTCCGCTCTTATTCTAGGGGAAGAACCGTGAAGGAGGGGTTTGACATGGAAATAGAGTGATTGTAGCACGAATTCAGGTGCCGAAATAAATTATGTTGAAGGTTAACTTCAGTCTATGGAAGTTTGCGACAATGCATTTTGCGGATTTCAATATTTTTCTCGGATTAGTCTGCGACACTGGTAACACGTTTGGTAGTATGCCCGATAAGACCTATGTAATGACAACCACTTTCTTATGATTCAATTCATTTATCATATTTCCCCCAAAATATGAAACCTGTTCAATCGCATAGGGTTTAAACAGAAAATGGTATTGTAACGACGAACTATTAAACTATTCATCAGAAAGCAGCACATTACAATGGCAAGATGGTCAGCCGATGAAGTACAGTAACTTCGACGCAGATCAAGGCAATTCATACTCGTGTTTATTAGATCTTGCACTTTCCAAATGGTAGGATCCATCTCTACACACTGCGATGCGCCGGTCTATGTAATGCAAGTGAACGACGAACAAAGATCATGGGAAACTATTGAATGGGATACTACCATTGCAGGATCCGCGATTTGCGCAAGGAGGTTCATTTTGTATTTTTTACATGCACTTTAACATTTAACTTGTATTGCATTTTTATATTATCAGAGCCATCCCGTCTACAGGAGCGCCGGAAGGGAGGCAAAAGTTCGATACTCAGCTAGAATACTAAAAACATTGAATTTCGCAGTACGCCTCTACCCGCGTGGGCTATTGCCGCTATCATTATCGGAGTGGTAATATTATGCGTTTGGATCATTGGAATTTTACTGCTTATACGCAGACAGAAGAGACTGCGCGCACAGTTTCTGGAGGTATCGTTGTTTATTTGTTGAATGATGCAAGTCCCTAAATACAGGCGCAAATGGACAAAGCGAAGCAACTTGATGGACCATCTCACGCGTATTCGCGGTACTATGACATGTCGAATGAGTGGGAGATCGAGCGTCGATTCGTTAGCATCGAGAGCTCGCGAGTGCTGGGAGAGGGCGCTTTCGGATGCGTGTTCCTTGGTAAGCCTGTTATGCATGTTTGCCTTCAGCATTCGGCAGACTCATCGAACCTTTTTTCCACCTCAATGAATTTTCAAACCGTTCTAGGCCGAGTGCTTGCCAAGAATATTCCAATTGGCGTGGGGCGATCCATCGCTGAGCTATCGGCATTGACGAATAATAATGACACAGTTGCTGTGAAAAAGCTTCATGGTCGGGCCACTTGAAAAAATATTAAAATAATTCGAGCTTCCATGTTATTTTTCGAAATTTAGAAACGGCGGATACGCAACGCGAACTCGAATTCAGGGCAGAAATTCATCTCATGAAGCGCATCGGATACCACGAAAGATTAGGTTATTTATTATTATTTTTTGAATTAAATTCATTGATTTGTTGAAAACCAACTTAAAAGAAAACCTACAAGAAATCTATTGTTTCTCCTGTCGGGAAAATGACCATTTTTTTGTACAGTGGGATACGTTAACCTCACTTCAGTGAACATGTTAGCCTGTGTGACCACCAGTGTTCCCGTTCTGCTTATTTGCGAGTATTGTGCAAACGGAGATCTTCTTGGTTTTCTGCGCCAACGGTAGAGTGATATATGTTTCACGATGAGCTAATATTGTTGCCACAGGAGAAAATACATGCTTGCAAATCCTGATGATACCAAAACTGAAGTGATCATAACTGCCAAGAAACAACTCATGTTCGCCGTTCAAATTGCATACGGATTGGTTTGCATCATTGTTCCTCGAAATTTTTCAATAAATTTATTCAGGAATTCCTTTCGTCGCAAGGCTTTATTCATCGAGACATCGCCGCTAGGAACATAATGGTGGATGAGAAAGAACGGTGTAAGATTGGCGATTTCGGGCTGACGAGATTCGTTGGTGAAGAGCATGAGAACTACCAATCGCAGGTATTTTAATAATTTATTAATAATATAATTAAAAAACATGATCACAGGGCGGCAAGCTTCCTATGAAATGGATGCCACCTGAGGCGATTGAAAGGTTTTCCTTCTCCTCTGCGTCAGACGTGTGAGCAAGTTTTCCAGATTATTTATGTGGAACGGTTTGAAAAAGAGGATAAAATAAGATACTGTAGATGGTCGTACGGCATTCTTCTTTTCGAAATCGTCACTCTGGGAGGCTCGCCATATGCTGGATGGCCGGCTGCTGAAGTAAAGTTGCATTCTGCATCTATTCAATCTGAGTATAGTTCAAATATTATTTCCCAGTTATTGACACGGCTCAAGCGAGGAGAGAGAATGGACCAAGCGGACAACTGCACTGATAATATGTAAGTTACTGATTCAGTATAAGTATAAGAAACAGAGAATGGATCACCCGGACTACTTTATATCATACCTTGAACTTCAGAATGGCTTTGAAAGATTTGAAAGTTTCATAAACTTTCAGTTCTTTTTAAGATATGATGGGATAACATTCAGGTACGAGCTAATGTGTGGGTGCTGGTTCGACCAACCCTCAGATCGACCAACTTTCACCGAGTTGAGGAACCATCTCGGGCGCCTACTCGAAGATGTAAAATTACAAAAAGTATCTAGATATGATTGTGGCATACTTCAGATCAACCAGGACGATTATTACTTGAAACTTAACTCTCAAGCGGAATATTACATTCTGGAAAGCAATGCCTCGGATTGATCCTTACAAATTCCAGAAATAACTGTAAACTACATTTGTCGAAAAAATACGAAATCCGAAAAACAATTCACTGTTGCAATTATTCTATTTTCATATAAACTATTTATTTAATTAATGTAATGTATCACATATCGGCTGCCTACTAGGGTTGCAAGTTCAAGAGGAGGTAGAGGAGGGGAGATGGGAATTACAAGAGTGCGAGAGTATTGCACCCTCTTCCCATCTCTCCCTCTCCCTTGCGAGAGTATTGCAGGGTCATGGAGGGAAGGGCATGCAATACTATTGATTTGATTCTTTATGGCTTTCGAAGTCGTAAATTGTCCTATTCACATTTATTTGCCCTTCTATTTTCACGCTGCACCTTCAAACCTTCCTTGTTTCCGTGCACTACAAACTCAATTGTTCTATCAATCCGAGATTATCCCTGCATACGTACTCCTCCCTATGGCCACTAAACGATCACTCTTCTGTTTCGTTGTTACCTCGTTCTTTCGATCTGCGCGTAGCATGAGCCCAATATCGCCTTTATCCATTTCTCACCTCTCTTTTATTCCCTGAGTCGTCCATAAAAGCGCCGTCCCAACCACATTTCCCCTACTGAATCTCAACTCCTTCATTCCTCTAAACCAACCGTCTTCCAATTAATCTCCTTCCGTAATCGAAGTCAATACCAAAGTCTCCATGATTTTTCGCACATTCCTTCTGCTTGCTGCCATTGGCTTTTGCCTAATATTCTTCCTCCAAGTAGACTTCGGTCCATCCTCCCTCTCCATTGCCATCGAGGACCCCGAAAAGGCGCTCTTCTCCACTTGCACCCTAGCCGAACTCGGCGATGGCTGGACGAAGGAGGTCCTTCGTCTCTCTCGCATCAACAAGAACCCCCTCAAGCACTGCGACAAGGGCTTCAAACCCAGGACAGTTCTCGATGAGAATGGACGCCTTACTATCCGACAGGACCTCAACAACATCACCTGCAAGGCGCGAAGTGTCGAGTTCGACACGGAAAAGATTGTGAAGCACGGAGCATGGACGAATCTTACCCAAGAGCCTTCTTCTAGATTCGCCTCCGACATCATTCAGACCCGGTGCTTTGAAAATAGCACCAGAGTTGAGGAGTTCATCCACATCCAAGTTGTCCCTAAGAACGTTCCCGAAGTTGACGAAGATCCTCCCAGTGTTATTCCCCGCCGTCCAAACACGCCCAGACCATCTCCCGGGGTTCCTAAAGATGAAGAAGAATCACCCAGTGTCTACATCTTCGTCATCGATTCCGTCTCGAATAGTCAAGCTCTTCGGTCGCTGCCCAAGACGATCGCCTTGCTCCAGAAGGAGCACGACGTCGTCAACCTAAGGCACGTGAACAAAGTGGGAGAGAACAGCCATCCGAATGGAATGGCCCTATTCTTTGGGAAGCTAACGTCAAGGGTGGATAGAAGTCTCTTTGGCCGACCGAGTGTGGAGCCGGACTGGGGCAAGAACGAGCATTGCTACGGCTACTTGGACAATAAGGTAGATTTCCCATTAATCTTACCTTGATTGTCATAAATCCTCTCATACAACTGATGAATATTACTTTAGGGTTTCATCCTCAGCGACTTCACCAAGAAGGGCTACGTCTCCCTAATGGCAGAAGACTGGGCGCGCGGCGTCTTCAACTATCCCAATTGCTACGGTTTTGACCGACCTCCGACCACGCACTACATGCGTCCCTTTCAGCTGCAGTACGATAGACAGAGGCAGGCATCGAGAGCGTACCAGGTAAGGTGTAGTCCCTCTCTTCATTGTGTTCTCTCTTCACTGATCGCACGCGGAATTCAATTCAATGTTTATTCCGTTACGGCCATGATGTCATTAGAGAATCGACATATGAATGGGAATAGAATAAAGAATGAGAAGATGATTTCTTCATCCCGACAGTCCTAATTTCAGGGACCCGCGCAGTGTCTCGAGCCGCACACGTTCCTGTACCAGTACCTCGACCAGTTCATTGATGCGTACCCTCGTCAACCGAAGATTGCGCTCACCTGGGCCAGTAACGTGGCTCACGATGACCCTAATAGACTCTTCCACTTCGATTCACAGCTTTTCGAGTTCTTTCGAGATCACAAGGAAGAATTCGATCGGTCCTACATCTTTCTCATGGGCGATCACGGACTCAGATTCGGAGCGGTGAGATTAGAGTTAGAAATACGGACCGTTTCTCTTCCTTTTCCTCTCTCTCTCTCTCTCTCTCTCTGGTTACTCTCATCCATTGGAAATCCATTACATTATCCACTGGTTTGAATGCACTCTCTCCAGTGGATGAGGTAATGGTTTTCTAGTGGATGGGAGAAACCTGTGCTCTCGAGTCGAGAGTCTCGACCGGTCGTGAGAGGGAGTGGGAATGAGATGGCGATCCTTATTTCGATTTTCAGGTCCGACAGACGTGGATCGGCAATAGGGAAGTGAACAATCCGACGTTGTTCGTCTCCGTGCCCCGTCATCTTCGACCGAAACTGAATCCGATCCTCAAAGAGAACGGTGAACAGCTGCTCACGTCTTTCGACATCCATGCGGTTAGTGAGACTTGAATATTTTTTCCATTTTTCACTGAACGATTTCAAGGCAAAAGTTCGAAACATTATACACCAGTAAACCACAATACTTTTTTGCGAGCTCTCAGATAAATATCGAAAGATTGCGCCCAGCAAACAGCGAAAATACTAGACAAATGTATTTATAGACATTCGTGGACATTCTCCATGGTATCGACGCGAAGGAAGGACCGAAGGGGTTGAGAGGGAACTCGCTCTTCAGACCACTTCCCGAAGGAGAAAGATCGTGCCGGACGCTGCCGATTCCGCCACGATTCTGCCTGTGCGAGTGGAATCGAACGGAGGTCGAGGAGTGGAGAGAGCGGAAAGAGCTGGGACGAGCTGCGGTAGAGTTGCTGAATGAAAGGCTAAGGTGGGAAGAGTGGTTCTGACGTATTTGAGTTTTCATTGATCAGAAGAGTATCAAAAACGGATATTCGCCTTTTTACAAACTTCGCGCACTCTAGCCGGTAAACGAGGCGAGAGATTGATTACGCTCTCCTGGCAATAAATTCTGCATTACCAGCTCCTCAAATGCTGAATCCAATGCAATTCTTTGCAGGTCGGAGAACATCACAGAGTACTGTCAGAAGTTCACTCATTTGAAAACGAAAAAGGTCGCGCGAATCGATGGAACGAAGGGAATTCATGTAATTTCATTCAAGACGGAGCAGTGTAATGCTGAATTCAAGACAATGATCAGAGTGAACAAGTGAGTCTTCTTGAGTGTATCAACCCAATTGAATATTCTTTCCGATGATATCTCAATAGTATAATTGCAGTAATAGTGGCACCCTTACGACGAGTTTCGTCTCGGACTTCACTCGAACGAATTCCTACGGCAAAACGGCGGAATGCATGAATTGGAGGCCGGAGTTGCGGCCGATTTGCTGTTGCAAATAAGCTTTTCAACTTCAGTATTTTCAATGGTATCACGTGTCTATTTCATCCACGGGTTATTTTTTGTTTGCAGTCGCAGCAATAAATTGTAATAACACAGCGAATATTTGACAACAATTTGTTTTTGCAGTTTGCAGCTAGGAAAATACATTTTCATTCTGCTCAATGGCGTTGTACAATAAGAAGCTTCAATTTCTACTTCCTACATCTATTATCCATGAGCACTAGTGATTACAAAACAGCTCGAGATACAATTTCGGCACAATTCCAACATGCAAGGCAATTTGTATCAGATTCCAGTAAAAACTCCGGTTCCTCCATGACTATAATCTGAGCATTTGTATTCTGAGCGTTTCCATGTTTCCTCGCAACAGTCTTTGATAACCAATTCACATGTGTCAGCAAAATATATCGCACAATAACACAATATCGGCATACAATTTCCTTAATGATCAGTAGCTTGCACAAAAGAATAAATATAAAATTAATTTTAGCTCAACAAACTGTCAGAAAGTCGCTCCCACATTGCACGCCCACATTGCACTGCACTGTAATTTTACCCAATATTCCATTTTTAATTGCAGAATGCTCAAGTTTGTTGATACCATCAACATTATAATATTCTCAACCGTCGATGCGCTTGCAATGATTGTAAATGTCATCTACATCTGGATTATTAGGACCAAGTAACAACTACGGCTATTGGGGTGCCAAAAAATAGTTACAGGACTCCTCCAAATTTGAGGACGTATGCTGTCCTCTTGTCGAATATCGCTTGTGTGGACTTGATATCGTCATTGTGCAATTGGATGGCAATTACAAGGTACGATCATCGATTTAGCTAATATCAAGTAATCAAGGGTGCAATTTATCTCCGGCAGCATGATTTCGATGCACATTGGTCCATGCACGCTAATCGGCCCACAATGGTGCCATCTCGCTCAATGCTAGTGGATATCGTCTCTCCGCAAATCATGCGCACACATTTCAGCTGTACACATTAACTTTGCGGGATATGCCCTGCACCTTATAATGCTGTCGTTCATGTGTCGTCTCTGGACGGCTAGAAGTGAGGCATTTATCGATCGCGCAAAGGTCAAACGACGACTTGCCGTTTATGCTTCAGGTCTGGCAGCCTACTATACAATCAGCACGGTAGTTTCTAGGGAGAAAATAAAATGACTTCAAGTCTTCATATTCAGTCGCTAACTTTTCTGGGCGGCTCCTACGAAATTTCCGGATTTCACTCCGACGCCACATTCAGTGCACTTCAGCTGTCTGGCGGATTCGCGGAAAATCTGCTTGCTCGATTTTCAGTATCTTCTCTAACCTTCTTAGTCGGCACCGGGTTCGCTGCAATATTCGTTCTTCGACGAAAGCTATTCGTGCGACTGCAAGTGTTGGCGAGTTTTTTGGCGAGTTCGTGGTTCTGAATGTGTTCAAAAGCTTCATACCAGGGTTGATGAATTCGAGTCGAGCCTGTCGAGGCCTCGACTCACGGACTCGACTCGAGTCAAGGTAGTCGAGCGGCTCGAAAAAAGCCTAGGCTCGATCGAGCGGCTCGAGTGAGAGAGGGAAGGGTCGAGTCTAGCTCGAGCCTACGAGCGGCTCGCAGACTCGACTCAGACTCGAGCCAGACTCGAGTCTGCCTCGAGTCTGGGGGAGGGAGGGGAGGGAGAGGCGATTCCTTTCTCTCCCCCTCCCTTCCCCTCTCTCCAGACTCGAGTCAGACTCGTGTCTGGCTCGAGTTTGAGTCGAGTCTACGTGCCGCTCGTAGGCTCGAGCTAGACTCGACCCTTCCCTCTCTCACTCGAGCCGCTCGATCGAGCCTCGAGTCAAGTCGAGTCAAATAGCTGGTTTTCGTGGTCGAGGCCTCGAGTGTCGAGCATGCTCGTATTTATCAACCCTGCTTCATACCCATGAACTTCAATATGAATCGTGATATCGTTAAAAACACGACCAATATTTCAGACAATCTCCGATCGCCACAGCCACCAGCAAATATTTCGATCGCTTACGGCTCAAATGCTGCTGCCGCTCGCGTACAACCTCGCAGTGATACTCTGGCTGCTCGATGTTGTCGGCATTGTGGAGTCGCCCTTGATGCATCGAATGGTCTATTGCGTGAGTTGCGTGATCTGTTATGAGCTAAAATTTTACGGTCTCTCCCTTCAACAATGCTCGGTAAGAAAAAAAGAGCATTGTCAAACGAGAGACCGTGAAATTTTCGGCCAGCCCGGTAGGGATTTTATTTGCATGTCACTCGCCTGAGGCGGTCCGGTTATAAATCTCCGGATTTCTCCGGATAGCTGAGCGTTGAGTCGATAAATATATGGTCGCACACAGACTTAGGGACAGCGAGACTTCCTGTTACTGTAGCTTCTTATGAAAAGAATGAAAATGAAGCGATGACAAGCCATTCTTATCAGGTAAGCGCCCTCTTCCCGCTCCTGTCTCCCCTTGTCAACCTGTACTATATCCCGCCATACAGCAGGTACTCGTATTTTACGGAAACATGCGCTTCGTTTCACGAACTAAAACCTCAACTTTTTTGGATTTTGACGTCTTGTAATTTTGTAAACACTGCTGTGACTCGACTTTGTCAGGTACTTGAAGAGTCTGCTCTTCAGTCCTAGTGGAATATCGCCGACAATGACTGTCACCAGTAATACGTTTTCCGATGCGAAACAATGACCGACTTGAAGCATAGAATAAAGACACTTACAACTACTCTCTTGAAGAAAAACACGATTTGGTGTGTAACGCGATAATTTTATGTATTTCCATGTTTTTATTCGAGTAATACAATTTAGATTTTTATCCAGAAGATGAATATCCTCTTTATTGTTACCAATACAGACATATTTATATATAAAAAAAGTGTGAACTGATCGTCTATAATTCGAATAAAATTTTAATGGAATTTCTGATTAATAAATCTGATAAAAGCATGCAGGTGAAATGAGCTGATCCGCCGGTAAAATCCACATATGTTGCCTCATTTTTTAAAGAAAAGAAACGATGTGATCGTCTGGGATATAATCAAATAACTCGATGTAGCATCGAACATTTTACTCACTTTGATTATTAAATAATTTTGTAGAAATGAACACCATCCACGATGTGGTTTCGCTGATCATGTATCACCACTATTCTACAGTGTAGAAGCCAGGACTTCGGACGTGGTCTTGGTTGCGTACAATACTGAGACGATGGAAGTGCATCAATTCGCTACCGAGTAAGAACGAGTATTTGATAGATCGTTGATCTTTGATCTTTGAGCCTTCCTGATGTCTGTAGCGTCGTCGGAGTCCACGATGGCAAGATTATCGTGCATAAGAACGCCGATGTCTACACTGCTCAATTACCCGACCAATTCAATGACTAGCAACAATATGTTCCATGTTCCTTCCCATTTTCATGGACACAATAATAATTTATAACGAAGAGAATGCGTCTCTTCATCAGACGAAATTGAAAAGTCAACAGAAGTCTAAATACAGCAGTGAAGCCAAATAACACAGGTGGATTTCGATCGCTCGCATTAATGAATAATTATTTTGCCACTTGAAGAGTACATGAATGGGCCAGTCAAAGCTGAAATTTACAAGTGAAGAATTGGAAAAAAACGGCCGATTCACGACAAAATTCAATTAACTTCTTGTCGGTGAGCGATCGGAATGACTCTCGTGGGCGTTTGCGAGGTGAAGAAGCCGCGAGTGGACGACGTCGGGGGCTTCCTGAGACCCTTCCTGATGCCCTTCCACAGCTCGTCCCTCACCGCCCTATTGAGCACGAGGTAGATGAAGCAGGGTAGGCCTGAAGATAGAGAACGGTCACTCGAGGATCATCACTGCTCTTGTAGCGCAAAATCATGCATGCTATAACAGTGCCTTTATTGCCGTGGCAACCAAAGGCTTCGTCTCCTGCTGATTGTCTATCATCACCCTCATCACTGCACCAGGTCTCATGATAATTATTTCGCAATTTGATCGTAGGTGATATTTCGCCACATGACAGTTGTTTTTGGCTTCTTTTAGTCATCATTATTTAACCGATGTGCATGTGACGAGGATACTGTATGTCAAAAGTGATTCTTGTATTTCGAAAGTGATTACGGTAGCTGGAAAGTGATTACCGTGTACATTCTGCAGCAAGATCATGCCCATCATGAGGAAGAAGGGCGGAGGCACGAAGAAGAACTCTTGGAGGATCCAACTGAAAATATACATTGAAAGATGAGCAAAAGAGATCTTGAGATGAGTTTCCTTTCGAGAAACTTGAAATAGGGAAACATTGTAGTATCTTATTGCTCTAATCAGAATTAAAAATTAAGAGGCATCATTTACTCGTGATATGCATCACAAAATGGTTACGGTCACAGATCTTACACGGTGCATGTCGAGGCGAACAAGAAGCAGACGAGCGAAGCCTGCGTGAAAATCTACAAAAGAATATGGTTTATTCGACTATGAAGAGCAATATATTATATATAAGTTCGATCGCGTGCGAATCAGAAAATCGCCCTAACGACTGGGACAGCGAACTTTCATGAGTTTGAGAACATGGAAATAGGGAACCTTCGCTCACCTTCGCTTGAACGGCCGAGGAATTAGTCGAAACTTGCATGATCGGCTCGGTTTTGAGCCATATGATCACGCACAGAATGCTGTACAACACGGTCAGAGTGACGGACATCGCAGCGTCGTGGATGATGTTCACGCTGTTGGGGTACTGTAAGCGATTGAGATTATCGAGGACTGATTTTGGTCAAACCTCATCGGCTTCGTGCCCGGGAATGAAGACGTTGAAGGCGCAGATTCGATGGATGGAATTGGGCACGGGCGGACGAGTGAAGAGCGCTTGGAAGAGGCCGTATGCGATAGTTGCAGACATGAAGAAATTGCACGGTCGGCCCTGAATACGCTTATTTATCGGCATGGCCCAGATACTTTTTCGATCGAGATGTATAGATCGTTGGACTTTTCTGGGCGCACGAGCACCAGAATAGTTGACAAAGGAACGGTGGCCAAAATGGATCTCAATCGAAATTTGTGCCGTGTCCAGTTACCGATCCCTTGTGAGGCCCAGCAGTCAGCAGTCAGCATTCAGTAAAGTTATACCTGGAAGATCCACGACATCTCAGTCAGCTCGCAGATTCTATTCACCACCAGTAGCACGCAATTGCAGGAGGAAACTGTCCAGAAAACTGAAAAAAGAGCGTCATTAGGACGAAAAAGAGATGTATCTGACATAGTTCTCCGCTGCCGACGGCCCATCCAAGCAGAGGACTCGAGCAGTACACCATTCCGTTGATCATCGCGTAGCCGAAGAGCGTTCCGAAACAGCAAAGGCCGCCGACGTCAGCGAGAGCAAGCAGGAGCATTATCTGCAATGAATGTTCTTATAAAAGGGATCGCGAGAGAATCGACCACCAACGACCCTAGGCGGAAATAGAAAATCATCTTTTTTTTTAAATGAAAAAAATACCAAAAGTACTATTTTTTCCGCTCTTTTTAACTGCGTCATTGGTTTATTTTTAAAAAAAAAATTATAATAAATTAGAGTGCGTAATACGAGTTGCCATCTCTTCATATCACATACTCTCTCATCATCTGACCGGTCGAGAGAGTATGTGGAACGAAGAGACGGCGACTCGTATTGTGCACTCGATTGAACTGAACAATGTACTGAAAATTAATGAACTGTTGTAGTTGACGTATAAGGGGAGTCGGTGAAGCTACGATATTATGCGAGGACTGTAGGGGGTCATTAGAGTGTGCAGAATGAAGATTGGTTTTCGAACACAAACGAATAATCGCTACCTTGTAGCAGGTAATCCGTCGCTCCCGATAGAAGACTCGAAGAGCAGGAATATATAGAATCTGATGAATCCAAGTTAAATTTTTTTTTCAGAATTCTTCAACAACCTGGCACGTTGTCGGAAAGACCATAGAAAAGATGCCCAGCGCATACTGCTTCGTTCCGAAAAGCTCAGTCCACTCGTCTGGAGTGTAGGCGCTGAAGCGTCACAGGTGAATTTTTACCCTGGTTACGGTAATAGTTTTTTTTTCGGTTATCTGCATGATGTAGTTTGTGGTACCATGGTTTCGGTATGGGATACCTGTTTCGCTACCTGAATAACTGACCTGCAATTGTACTCGGGCGCTGCGTAGGTCTCCGTGATAAAGCGAATCTGGATCGCCATCTGTGATGGATGGTAATCAAGGTTACGGTAGGCTTATAATCACCGGTAGGAGTGGAAATAATAGATGAATGCAGCGAGTGATCAAAAACAGGAAGTAACCGGTGTTAAATGAGGAAGCAACAGCTGGAGAATAAATCCCAGCAGAGAACAAATTGATGCGTGATCAGATATAGCCTCGTGCCTTGCGCTTTCTTGGGAAAGCAGCAATAATACACGGAATGAGCGTTCCCGATAAGAGGCTAATTGCTCCCCGAGGGAAGCGCGCGAATGCTCACTCATTGGAATGGGACAATCATTATTTCAATCGAGATGCATCAAAGATTCCTGGGCGCGTCCCGCACGCAGATATGCTGCACAAAGCATGCAGTGAAACTTCATCTCGGAATATGAAACTGGAACGAGCATTACGGCAGAACTGCGAACGAGACAAAGGTCACGTAAAGGGTGCTTCTGCGTAAAGCGACAGTCGTGGGAGGCTGCGACCTAGAGAAATTCGGAATACTCCGCAAATGAATGCTCAGTTGCCGACACAAGATCGCTTTACCTGATGAAAATTTATGAGCTGTTGTACTGCTCTTATAAGCTGCGTGACTTCCTGTTTCTGGGTGAAGCCACGATGCTATTTATCTACGCCCCCTTGCGGGGGTACGGTAGCAGACTCGCATCCTGCAGTTGTGTAACAAAGATGAATGCAATTTGGAATACGAAGATCGCATCGTGCGAACTGCCTTGCAATTTACTACTCGCCTACGATATAGTGTTGTGTATTTTTAATAAATGGTTGCAAATGCAAAATATTTTTCCTAGACAATTTGCAAAATATAGCAAAGTCACGCTGATTCACACGGTTTTCTCGTGAGATACAGTGTATAGGAAAGGAAGTGAACGACCCATGTGTGTGAAGTATTCCAACGCCGTGAGACGCCGCTCTTTGCAGACGTGATCTATGAAATATGGAATAAGATGGAAATATCTCAACTGTTCAGTGATATTCGTTTCCTTTCGATATTTTGGTTCCCTTTGACCTTTTCTCTTCTTTCTTTTGCTCTTTCAAAATTCCACTCGCGTCCTTCCTTCCCGCCCACTCTATCAGTCAAAGAGACGCACGCATCATCAGCTCTCAACGTCACTTCAATCGTGCTATTCTTCCTTTTGACTTTTTGTTTTACTTCTCACAGTTTCACACTTGAATATTATCTACTTCAGCTCCATATACGAGCTCCCAACTTCAGCACTTATTACAATTTCGGCGTTGTGACGACGCAAATCCTTCTGAATACATGCTTTGACGAGTAAGTACAATAAACTGTATATGACAGCGTTTTTCCTTTTTTTATTTCGAATGCCTGTCCAGACGACATAGTTTAGATTATTTTCCTACTTTTATCGATAGATCACTAGCTAACCCGACATCGTTATCCCATTAAAACCTCGAGCCATTGCAGGATTATGCTATTGATGGTTCTACGCTATGGTCCACGGTCACGCGATTGTGCGCGGCTGGAACGACGGTTAGTACATGCCATCTCATGTCGTGTTATTCAGTCCCTCTTTTCAGACGCCTGACGTCTCTTCGAGCGTCGTGTCCGTTGGGTCATGTGTGTGGCAAGAGTCATCGGATTCATCTAAGCCGCCGTCCTCCTCGCACGCCTCGCACGCTTCATCCTGGGATAATTTGCCACTTTCGCACGTCCGCTTCATCTTATTCACAGCGGCCGCTTCAATCGGGAGAAGCATCACCGATCTGTGCAACGGTGCGTCCCACGTCCTTCAGATCTCGTATGCCCCTTATTTGGCCCCATCACTGATCAAAACTTGAAAATCACACTCAACCTGTCCATCTTGCACGGAGTAGTTCCGCATGCTCTTTCAATGCAACTATAACGCATGGTTGTTATGCCCGCATTGCAGATGAATGGGCGCCATTCGACCATCGCATCGCCAATTTGAAAAGATTGTGCCGCTCTCCGGAGTCATCATGGCACAGGTAACTTCATATTGATTTATCACTCTGTAATTTTGGTGAAATTTGAATTGTCATAATGTGTAAATTATCAGATAGCTGAGACCAGAAACCATTCTCTATCTGAAGAAGGGCCCCGTTCCTAAGTTTCCTGGCTTTCCCGAGTTCGAAATCTTCGACCTGCAGCGTCCAAGACCAACCTTCAATTCATCCCCGATCTTGTATTGCCCATATATAAATAAATAAAATAAATTTGTTCCGCCTCAACCGTTTACTATTCGTTTTTTGCTCTTTATCAGAAACACAATGGAAAAGGCTGAGCATCAATTTCCAATTAGCACTCTGGCTAGTCCACACTGTGGCGGCGTCCCGCCAAATACGCGTTCTTCTTCATATAGAATTCGAAATACGCGTCGTCGCGTCTTTGCTGCGTCTCTCTCATCTGTATCTCTCGTCTCAACCGTCTCTCTCATTCATTCAAATGCACCTCCATTTAGCGTAGTCTTCGGCTTTGGCTAATCATTATTCCGTGTTTTCTCAATTGCTCTTGTATTTGCTTGACTTGAACGACTGTTATAGTTTTCTACACGAACTCAGCGATGTGGTTTAGCATCAGGAAAAGAGCTTCAATCGTCTTGAAAACGATGAAAAAACTATGTGAGCCTTATATATTATTCATTCAAATTCAATCCCGATAAGTTTTTCGAACCTCTGGAATTTGCTCTCTGAATTTTAAGGTGAAGAATTGCACAAACATACTTGGCATGAAGCAT
>LS487185.1:331708-350677 GCA_900490705.1 Pristionchus arcanus | reverse complement strand
GAAGTAGAACTACGTCTTTTACGACTTCCAAGTCCTGTTAGATTGCGAATAGTACGTCTACCCGCTCGTTTAAATGCATCTGAGGGCGTCGATCCACTAATGACGTCAGTTGCTATGCTTGAAGCTGCTTGTGTAACCTGCCTACCGACTGGCGATTCCAGAAAAGACGGAATTGCAACACGAAGACGTTTTACGATTCCTGCAATTCCTCGTCCTCGTTGATTTCGAAATCCGACAAATTTTCCACCATTCTGGTTGCTATTTTGCAAAAGATTCATGAAATCGATTTTATCATAATCAAATATTTCGGAACAATTCACGGCAGGCATTATGACTTGATTTTTACGAAATGTAATGTACAAATGGTCGATCCAAAATGAAACTTTATAGGTTTTCCAAATGCGTCCAGTATGTTAATCCTAATCGAATCAATAATCTCTTTATTTATTGGTAAATGCTGGATAGGATTGAATACTGTAGAAATTACTGACGCTTGATCTGACGTAGGGATAATCCTAAGAAGTCTAGATTTACAATTTCCAACAATTGAGGGCTGAACACAATCAGCATATACAAATATTGTTGACAGATTATTATTGAAATCGATGGCGTATGTTGCGACTGTCTTGTATTCGCTAAATGTTATCGATTCTTGTTCGTCCTGCAGTGCAAAACCACACAGATATGCTAACTCATGTGATAGTTCAACTCCTTGGAGAACGTTCTTGTTTACATAAATAATTACTCTGTGTAAAAGTGGATCGAAATCAAACGAAAATCCATATTTGGAGTACTGTTCTTGGGCACGGCCTAGAGAGAAACCTCGCACATTTGCTTGATTTGCGATTCTTTTAGAATCGGCAGCATTTGCTTTTTGGATTCCGATACTTTCTTTAATGAGCGCCTGAATCTTCCGATTCTCTTCTACTAGAATATCAACTTGTTTCTCGTACGCATTAATAATTTTCACTGAATTGTTCTGTCCTTCTTTTAACATGACCGATGCATTATCTTTGGAAACCTGAATGGAATCATTCATGAGAACTTGAAGTTTCTTGTTTTCAGCGATCCAGCTGTCAGTGTTCTGCTTAGCGCCCTTGACAATCTTAGCACTGGCAGAGTTTGCCTGATCAATATACTTTTTGAATAGATTTTCTAACATTTTAGAATATTCAATGTTAGAAGAATCTTTTTTGTCCGGTTTTGGCAAATTTTCTGGTTTAGGTTGAACTGGTGGAGTTTGATTCACTGTAGGCGGTTGAGCAGTAGTGGGAGGCTGGACTGTTGTAGTTGGCGGTTGATCAGTTGGAATGACTCCAGGTTGTTCAGATGGCTTTGGGTGAATGGGTGTAATTGCGTCAGACGCTAAAGTAGAAGCAACAATAAAAGCTGCAGTTTCAGCTTGTTCCGCTAATTCCTTACGTCTTTTAATTTGTGCCTCTTTTTCCTTAATTTCTTCTTCAGTTGCATCACGAAATCTCCCTGCTGCAACCTCCTGTTCAATCAGTTTCCTTTCCTCCTCCTCTGTACGAGGTCTATTTTCCTCTGCTGAGACATTACGTTTGCGTCTATTTGAAGTAATAGACGATAAAGAATCTACAAGGGAAAGCGCATCTCGATAGTTTCCAGGCGGAAGATAATATTCAGTCCGTTTCCCGATTCTGTCAATCGTTGTAAATTTTAGCGGGTCCGATACATTTTCAAAACTGTTTGTATAGATAATCTCTGCAAGTCCACATTTCCATTTTTCAGTTTTAAGTTTTATTGGTTCCGGTAGACGGACTAGAAATGACGAGCTGGAGTTCTCGGGGTGATCCGGAACGTTGGACGGTAGGGTTATGAAAAATTCCGCCATTTCGAATAGGAAATGGAATTATTAAGGTTAATCAGCTTGAAAGAAGTCCCAGCCAAAAGGGACGTTTATCTCTGTCAGGAAATACCGTAATATTGATTAACGCTGCAGTGATACAGACTGACACGATAGCAAGTTGGAAGGCAATAAATAGGGATGACCGCTTGAAAGAACTTGACATAACTATTTGAAGATATGAATAGCGAACAATTTGTTATAAAGACTCCATGCTTGCTTTATTGTTCAGGCGCTACTCAAACGGGAAAAACGACATTATTGCGTAAAATTTTGGATAATGAAGAAAAAATGTTTGATAGACCTATCGATCGCATAATTTGGTGCTATGGGATTGATACCGGAGACTTTCCGAAGCATGTCAAGGTTCATCTCCATGAAGGGCCTCCGGATATGCAAATGTTGGAAGGAAAGGACCATAAACTGTTAATACTGGATGACCTTATGTCATATTATGCCAAACATAAAACTGAGTTAAATAACCTGTTCACACGTGTATCTCATCATTGTAATTGTTCCATTATTAATATAGTTCAATCTCTTTTTGCCCAAGAACGGACAGCTCGAGCTAACAGCACTTACATATGTCTGACGAAATCTACTGGAGATACCTTGCAGATTCAAAACTTTGCCAAACAGATATTTCCTGGAAAAACAAGCTATTTTTGGGAAGCATACGAAGATGCGGTTAAAACTCAGCCGTATGGATATTTAATGGTCGATCTACATCCAACAACAAGAGACGATAGGCGATTATAATCAAAAAAAAAATGTACATAAATGTACCAATATATTTGATGATTCGATTGTATATTATGTCGAAAAAATGAGACCATAAAGTTGAATTTCAAAGCATCATTCTGAATGAATTCCTTATACAATGGGTCGTCAGATTGGCCCCCTGGCGGGGGCCAATCATGACGACGATACGTAGCACCACTATGCCAGTCCCAGAGGGGGTTGACTTATTCACTAACAAGATTCCCTCTTCACGTCGCCGCCGCCGCCGCCGCCCGCGGACGTGTATTGGGTTGAGTATGAATAAATAAATGTTTAACATTGGGACGGATTCGTATTCGTCGAATATTTGATGCGTCGAGGCCCCCGAAGGCCGAGATGCGCTAGCCAATGATGGTGAGGGTGAGAGAGAGTGATGGCTTGGCTAATGTGGAAATTTGTAATAGTAACCTACTTCACTATCCATATTTAGTAAAGTTTTAACGGTCTGTATTCACGAAATTGGAAGGTGCGCGCTCTCAAAAGAAAGTGAAAGTGGGTAAGATCTGCCAATAAGAGGCGAATGGTTGTAAAATCACGCCGTGAGGCGATATCTTGAGAGGATTTGCCAGAGGGAAATTGTGGAGAGATTGTATATTGTGAGAGTTGGAATATTTAGAGAATGTAAGTAGAATAAGTAATATGAGCCCCATTGATGTCATTTGACATAAATGGGGGCTCATATTATTTAATATAGCGGATTCCATGGAAAAGGTTTCTAATTAATTTTTCGTGATCAACTAGTCCGGAAAATATCATAAAAACAGTATCGAAATTGAAGAAAAAATAGTGTTTTTTTTCAAAACGTCATAACTTTCGAAAATGGAGTCGGAGAGTGAAAATTTAAAGTTTGCATGGTACATCAGACTTAGTAGAACACGATTCAATGAAAAAATGAAACTTTTCCGGAGGCTGCCTTTTTTTCTATGAGCCCCCATTTATGTAAAATGACATTTGTGGGGGCTCATAATACTACTCATACCTCCTCTCGTGTTGCCCAACCACACATCGTGACCCGCGTCGGAGAGCAGGAAGGCCAGTGAACCTGAAAACATGTTCTGCATTTTTATTGTACAGCGCCGGAATTCGCGCCTACTAAAGTGGCGACAAGGGACATACAATGGAGAAAGTTTCCAATGTCTACGCCGCCAGTGACCTTTTTTAAGAATTGGATCTTCGGAGGCCGAACGCATAAACCGGCAAATGTCCGGCAAACGTTACGTCACTTTTTTGAGAGAGGCTTTGCCGACAAACTGCTTCCCCCCCTCTGCGCAAATGACGTCACATTTGCCGGGCAAACCGTTTGTCGAGGTTCATGCATACGGCTTCAGGATCAAACACGCCCCAACAGACCTGGGCCGATATGAATCTAGAGAAGCTCACCTTTCGGTCCATTGGACACGAAGCAGGCGCTGTCCATGAGCAGACCCGGCTGCACGAGAACGACCTCTTCTGAAATGGATGAGTTGATCTTTGATCTTTAATCTTTTCTATCCACAATCTTCCTATTGTTCTGGGCTGTGTGGCTTGCATTTTTCGTTGAAAGATGCGTGGTTGTTTCTATGGCTATTCGTAATGTTTCTCGTTCGGCAAATTTCAAAGACCTGTGGCCTTTCGGGATTTCCCCTTCTCTTTTACTCGTTCTGATTCACTTCTTTGAGCGAACCGCAAAATCGTGTTCAGCAAAATGCGAATGCTCGATGTTTCTCGACAATCACTTTGCATCAGCCCTGCCGTATCGGTCAAAGTATGCAATCCGCTTCACTAATGCAGGAAAAGCAGTAAACGGTAGGGATGACCAGTCAATTCCAATTCTCAAGTACTTGAATCTCGCGCAAGAGAGACGCTCCTCTCTCGCCAAGAATTGACAGACAGTGAGAGTGAAAATGCAAATGACTCAAGTACTTGGGTGAGAGTCAATTCCACCCAATTCCGATTTGCATGCCATTCTCTTCTCTCCTCCCCCTCTCACTCAGTCAAGTAATTGACTCTCACCCAAGTACTTGGGGGTCATTCTCCCCTCTCTCAAGTACTTGAGTCGATTTGCATCACCGATCAGCTCTTTCCCTCGGAATTGAATGAGAGAAGGAGGAAAGGGGAGAAAGAGGGAAAGAATTGAGAATTGATATGACATCACTAGTAAACGGGGTCAAAGTGTGCAAAACTGCAGTATATTGCGCATTTTCTTTACCAAAATAAACGACTTTCATCAGCCGCACCGGTCAATGTACGCGATGCTACCCCATCCAATTCAGCGACCTCTCTAAAATTATCACAGAAGATAAATTATTGAAAATAACGCATTCGCTTCCCTGAAAGACTGCGTGCCCCTTCCCTTTCCCAATGAAATTATTAGTCCCATCACCCTTCCCCTCTCCTCCGTCCCGGTCAAAGTGCCAATTCCACCCTCTCTTCTTCACAAATTTTCTTATCAGCTGGCACTACCACGAGGAAACACGAAGGAAGGGCGAAGAAAGCGCAAACCACTCCTCTCTCTCGTTTGTAGGGATTATGAAGAAAAATAAATGTGGAGAAGTGATCTTTCTCGTTCGAATAGCTGGTGATTATCTATTGCTTCGAATGCTGATCCATTCGCATTCTATCTAGATTCCATTACAAAATTGTGTTCAATTCTGCTTTTAGCTGACTCCCTTAACTACTTGTGAAGTGGCATAGTCCAATTATATTGCCAAATATTTGAGCAACTCTCGAAATGAATGATCACATTCTTATCAGTGGTCGCAAGGGCATGGAAAGCGCATGTGAAGGACGAGACGCGCCATTGAAATGAGGGGAGTGAAACTACGAGGAATGTCCACTCAGAGTGGAGTGACTAGACTGGAGCTGGAACTACACATTGCATTGGCTGTCTGCGGAATCATCTTAATTCTAGAGAGGATGTACTGTCCATAGTCCCCGATAGAGGCGGGCACATGGGTGCTTTCCCAAGTGATAAATTGAAATACTGACTGGCATCGGCCTTCCTCGGTATCCGATGTATCCTGTTCACGTATCCGTCGGTAGTTGTCACAGTGTGCTCCTCGAACGCATATCCCTCGGCCTTGATCAATTTCTCCTGAAAATTTATGGTTTAGTAGGTTTGCAATGGTCATCGGATATCGGAAGTTCGCTAAAAGCACACCAACTTGCAAGCCTCAGCCTTTTATTCTATATTTTACGGCTCTTCTTTCATTCGTGATGTATTTTTCCTGTGAAACTATTGACTTTCTTGCTCTTTGGCTCATTTTGCATCTTGATCAACATTTGCAATTCAGTTATGCTTCATAACTATTTCAAAGGATGAGAATCGCAGTACGTTCGCTGGTACTTCCAATTCCCTGTGAAATAAACAAAAAATACTCGCAATCTTTCTAATCGAGCACTGGTTTGGCTTTCGCAACTTCGAATTTTCAATTATGCTTCTTAGTCACTGCAAAGGTCGAACTAATCAGTAGTTTTCGTTGGACCGTCGATTGCTTTGTGGATATTTACAACAACAAAGCCGCAGAATTCTCGCTCAAGATCTAGTTAGAGATCGTGCGGATCCCGGAGAGCACAGACAATCAGAGAACGGATGAGATAGTGCGCGAACGGAGAGAGGGCGGGTGTCTGTTGTGATGTGTCTAAATGCGCGCGCGCTCTCCCACAGGTGTTCCCGCGCGATTTTCGTATATATTTGCCATATACCTTATATAAATCATGCAAAATAACCATTAACAAAATAATAGGCAGCCAGGGCCGTAATATAGTGAAACAACGAACCGTCGTGTAGGGATTGTCCTGGAGGCCGGCATACAGCAGAAGTGCGGCCACGGCAAAAAAGACGACGCCAAAGACTAGGAAATTGACGAAGAGAAGGGTCTTGCAGCAGGTTGCGCAGGCGCCCATTGTGGACTGATTGTGAGAAGAAGAAGTAAGTTGAAGAGAACGGATACTGAGAGAATACGGGACAGAGCCAAAGAAAAAGGATCTAATTGGGTGTGAACGGGCGAGCATGAAAGCGAAGGAGAAGTTAAGGCAGGGGTAAAATGACGGGCAGAAGGAAAGGATAAAAAGAGGAGCGAGGAGAGGAAAAGAACCGAGGGGGGGTTCGGGTGGCGAGACTGGGAGTGAGGCAGGGGAGGGTATTCGGGAAGAGAGAAGAGGAACGAGGGTAAGGTTGATAGGGGTAGGGTGGATGATGGGAGAGGAGGGAGGAGAGGGGGGAAGGGAGCAGTGAAAGTTCGTCCCTCTCCTTCACTCTCAATCGAGATAAGCGCGAGATAACAAGGAATGGAACAGGATGGTTTGCGTTTCTTCACTTATGAGTGGTCTCTTGACCGCTAGCGTTGTTATGAGAGCATGAAGAAGTTGCTCGATTAGTGGTCAGAGAAGATGAGAGAGTGTGGCAAAAGGAGAGAGTCAGACGAAATAAGCGTGAATCTGGTTCAAACCCGCAGGCGATCGTATCGAGAGGTGGCGTCAGAACGTTGATGCGGAAAGAGATCAGAGATCAAATCATCAAAGAGTGCCAAAATCACCAATAACTGAAATTATTTCGAAAAAAAGTAATTGAATTTCACGATGCAAAAACGAGAACGTTATCTCGAAAATCTCGTGTTGTTGCGGGTCGAAAACTCGAAAACAAGAAAAACAATCGCTTATCTACTCAGGGCGAGTTTATGGTTTCAACAGAGAGCAAATACAGAGGAAAATGGAGAGGAATAATAATGGTTCCCTGTTGGTGATTGAACTGTCTGTAGTGAAAAATTGGAAAGAAATGTGGTTCCTTGTTCGATGGGACGCCGGGTTGTGAAACGACTGTGGTCCTTGATTTCAGCGAGTAATCTTAGTTAGCAATTGGATAAGTTATTACGGGTGCGTGCAAAAGAGTGCTAAAGACGTTTTGTTGTTCATTTCTCTGTTGAAACAATTCAAGATTTACTGAAATCGGTTAGTTCAAGTTCGAGTGAAACGTAACTCTTTCTTGTTGCGTTAAAGTTGTGTGTTATTCGCCAAGAGCCGCATACAATAAAATATTTATCAACATCTATTTTCATCTAATAGAATCGTGAACTACCCGTTGTCAAATAGGTCGTGATATTCAAGTACAATCTGTAAAATCAACATTTAGTCCATATTTTGTCCTAGTGTGTCTATTCAGATATGGGGAAGGGAGAGGAGAACAGGGGATGAAAATCATAACCGTCAAATATAATATCCCGTTGCTACACTGTAACACTGTGTGATCACAAGAAGGGCAGAAAAAATAATGAATATTAATGGAAAAATAACAGGGGAATGGAAAGATGGCGCGAGATATTGAGTAATCGGGATTGAGCAATCGACAACGGAAAGGCTAAGTGGGTACAAATAATTCGGAACTGTTTTTGGCCCAGGCAACAACAGCACTAAATGTGAAGGGAGTACGAACTGATAATGAAAGCAAGGGAATCCTCAAGTGAGAAAAAGTTGGGCCAAAAAAGGGAGAAGAGGCAATAATTCATCCTTGGTGGTCTATCCCTTCCTTTCACTTGTGAGAATCTCGATGATTGGCTCGTAAATGTCCGTCACTGCCCGCAGTCCCCAGTGGAAGTCAACGTGGTTGTAGGAGGGAAGGGAGACGTTCAGCTGGAATGGCGATAAGTATTATAAAATCATTGATAGCATTTGTTGCGAATCATTCTTGCTAGTGGATCAATGCATAGTAAGATCGCTAAATCGAAAAGATGTCTAAACCATGGAAAAGCTGGCTGTTGCACAATAATTGAAATGAGAATAATCACCTTCAAATAGTCCGTATCGAGGGTCGGGATGATGTAGTCTTGCATGTCCACATCCGACACGAGGTAGTCGTGGGGAGAATACCAGATGTACATCGGGACCTGGGAATTGATAATTAATGAATTAACACAATAAGTTATTATTATTATTTTTCAATACGACATATTCAGCAATACTGTGAATCAAAAGCGCTTCATTCAATTGAAGCGGGCGTGAAACGCATTTAGAATGGCAAATTGGAAAAGAAGGAAAATGCTCACCTTGACGTTGGTGAAGTTGTAGGCGGGTGCGATGCGCTGTAATTGGAAAGTTTATAAAGTGATCTTTGATCTCAAACGCTCACGCATCCGTGTCTACAATCTATACTATCAAAGCCGATTTAAATTAATATTTCATGAACCATAGTCGACAATATTGTGACTCAAAAACGTTTTAGACAATTGAAGCGGTCGTGGAACGTATTTGGAGCTAACTTGAAGGCTATAGAAAGAGGAAAATGGAACTCACGCATCCGTATCTCGCCAGATTCTCATCAGCGCCGTAGTCAAATCGAGCCGTGCGCTTGTGCAGCACCTGTAATTTATTTCTGATCCAATTTTTTCGAAAATATTGGTGAATTTTCCACTGCTTCCCCATGATATTTTTGTTTTTTTTTCAAAGTTGACATCAAGTAAATTAAATATCGGCTCACCATCTGTCCAAAATGCACGACATTCTTCGTTGACATTCCATCGGGATAGGAAGCCATGTACACGTCGATGCGACTCTGAAGAGAAATGCTTTCTTAGAAATATTTTTGCCATTCATGGCAGCTAAATGAGAGGTCAATGCGACCCTGTAATGAAGTCAGTTAGCGATCAGCCTTTGCTAACTACCGTAGTCTCCTAAAGCTGATTGTCGATTGCTGGGAGTACCTTGCATCGTATAGCACCAGAACTGTTTTCAAATGTCATATTTTATATCTATAGTGCTAGGCCTGGGCAGATTCATTCGAGCTTTCATCAACGGATATGAATGATCAGTGAAACACACTCGAATTTTCCACTTTCTATAATTCCAATATAAAATCAGCTCACGAAAACACTCTACCCTCCACCTACCGTATTCACATTCTATCCAACATAAGATCAGTTCTCGATCAGTTCACGACCTACCGTATTCAGTTGATCGCTCTCCATGCCTCCGTTGGCGAAGAGATATCGTGCACACGCGGCACTGAAGTAGTCAAAGTTGCACAGCCCCTGTAAAATTATTGATTACTTCTCGAAACCACAGCGGGACTACAGGTAATGACTGTTCTAGGGATAGATGCGAACTGAAATTCGAAATATGAGCAACCGTCTTTCATTTGCTCTCTCATCGATCAGAGAGGTGAGAGAGTGTGTGAAAATGAGAGTACGCGGCTTATATTTCGAGCTATAGTTTCGATACAAACTACCGTACCTTTCCAATGATAGTGTTGATGATCGATCGTCGGAACACGCCGAACGGACCGCCCGCGATCCTCTCGATCTGCTGAAGAATGGGGGCGAGTGGGGCTGAAAATGGGAATAAGAACTTATATTGTTCGGTATTATCTGAAGAATTCTCGTTCTTCATAATTATGCTATGTGATAAATGAGCGCGATAATAGGAAGATGAATAATTAAAGAAGGCGTCCCACGAATATCTGGCTAACTGAGTTCTCGATATGAGCTTGTGGGTCGCGGCTACCCAATAACACTTTCGAAACTCCCATGTTTTCAATTTTCGTTTTAACTGAGATACGAGCAGTTGGCTGCATGCCAAGTGACCCTGAAAAGCAGGCAACGAGCGAGAGAGCGTGCGGAATGAGGAGAGTGCCCCTCTCATCCCTCACTTTGCATAGTCACCCGCGCGGTTCGTGGGACGCCTTCTTTAATTACACTGTTATTGTAGATTGAGATAACCCATTCGTAGAATATTGTGGTTTTTAGAGGCAGGGAAAAAAACAATCAATTCCAATTCAAACTGGGCAATATGAGAAATGAGTGAAACACATTTGATAAATCATCGAAATACTAGAACTCACCAATGCCTGCGATCAGTCCTCTGATGTTGGTCACGGAGAGGGCGGGCGCCAGGGCGAACACGTTATGGATCTAGAAATTAATTAATTATTGATTTTCGAAATTAATTAAATTAATTATGCTAATTACCTTCTTCGTGAGCTCCTCGTCCTCGGTAAGGCGCGCGAAGAGGATTAGGGCGCCCTGAAGTCAATTTTACTTTAATTAGTTGTATTTTCAATGATTTTGATCAACTGCAGGCTACTGTATTGTGTGCATTACGGTACGATCACTACAGATGGCACAGTCCAGCTTCTTTTCAAGAGGAGCCAAGCTGGTCAGGGTAGACTACTTCAAGCAAAAATCGATAGCGCAAGGACTACGGTATCCTACCGTACCTGCGAGTGATATAGTAGACTACAACGACAACAAAATCGATATCCCAAGGACTACAGTACCCTACCGTACCTGTGAGTGGCCAATGTAGTTTAGCTTCTGTTCTCCCGTGATCTCCAACACTTTATCAACGATGGCAGGGACGTCGTGATTCGCCATCTCTTGCCAGCTGAAAAAAAGAATTTTATTTATTCGTTCCGTCAGTATTCTGATTCCGCTTTAATTCTATCTCTCTTCTAACTAAATTCGCTTCAGAACGGCTCTTGGAGATCCAAGTTTTGAAGGAAAAATAGATAATGGGATAAAAAAAAGACTCACGAGAAGTTCCAGAACTCAAAGTCCCAGTGGTGTAGTGTCTCGTGCTTCCTTCCATACGAATTGCCTCTCGAATTTCCCAGGAACACGTCGAAGCCGGCGTCAGCCAGCATGAAGGCTGCAAAAATATATTAATACTATTTAAATTATTCATATTTTATTTAATCTTCTGAGGTTAATGGTACCCGCTCTTGGCATAAAAATGGTCACAGTTTAAAATACGTTTCACTAAGGTTTCATCTAGAGCCGCATCATCATATCTCAATGCTCCCTTCTCTTCGCTTTCAGAACCACAAAAGATAATTAACACCGAGACAATTCTTCAAAAACAAATAGTTTCCCACTCCCGAACAGCATCTTTACAACTATCTGCATCGACCGTCTAAGCATTTCACTCAGGATGGATGGGACCATCACTTGCCTTTGCAATAGATCCTCCTATCTTCTCCCCGTCTTGATTTTCCTTAAACTTTGTTCTCCATTCAATTTCCTCCTCTTCAATCACTCCCACCCATCTCTTCCCTCCACTGTTCCAAGACCGCCGATAGCATCTGTTGTGCTCCAAGTTCTTTGGTCAATGCATGTTGTTTTCGATCGAAATTACAGTGCTCGCCGAGCGGTAACTAACCAGCTCCCCCGATTCTGACTCATCGAACGCGTGATGTATCAGATACCTGACCGAAATGGTCGAACGAAACCACCCCAGTCATTCCTGGTCATTCCTTTCGAATATAATGGCATGTGTTTCACAATTCTCATAAGAGGAATAACTTCAGCATGGAACCGATTCGTCGTTTTCAGCTAACTCAAAAAAAGATAATAAACTGACCGAGTGATTGATTGGGCAGATTGGCGACGTAGTTGCTGCTGTCGAGGGCGAGGCCGTGCTGCAGCAGCACGGGCGGTCGATGCAGCGACGGATCTGGAAAGGGGGCGGGGCTTAGAGGTTCTGGATGCTGAGAAATCGTTTAGCGAGGCTAACTTTGCAGCTAGCAAACTTATATTGTTAGCCTCATGTAGCTATCCTTCGGCGTATTGCTATCTATTTATTCAAAACTAAAAGAAGTCGGAAAGCTCAATCCAAAATTATCACATTGTTATCCTCACAATCAACTTGTCCCGACCCCTTCTAACTGTCACATAAATGGGATGGTCACTCTTCACTATTCCTAATGAGTCACTCTGTGTTTCGCCATCGATCCACTCTCTGGGAATGTGGGGCGACTCTCCCCCTTTCTCATGCTCTCTAACAGTCAGACGGGTGTAGTCCACTCAGATTATATGGGGTGAGAGTCTGAGGCCATCGAGATGGTCACTTTTGCATGTGAAGCCTCTTTTGCAGATGCAATCATGTGAAGGAACCCTGGTTAGTGAACTATGAAAAGCCTTGCGCGAGACATTTTCATGTGAACCCAGGCTCTCGGCCTTCGACCCCTTGGCTGGACCCTGTCCCCGTCCAAACCCAATTTGCTTTGGTCAGCTACCAAACCCCTTATCACTGGGGGGTTTCACTGGAAGTTTGATCTCTCTATCGCCCAGCTGGTCACTAATGGTCATTGATAAGGTGAAAGTTGCACGGCACCACGTGGGGCTGCGACGAGTTTGCAAGGTCAGAGAACTTTCTCGAATCGTGATATCGAAAGTGGGAATTTATACCATGCGATGCATCTTTGATCTCTTGCTGATTATAAGATTAGTGATAATTTGCACATTATCTTGCACATCATAGATTGATGACGTTAGGAGATTCAATTTGAGAATCGTATCTCAAGGAAAGGGCAAAAATCGGATGATGTGGTTCTCGCCTCTTAATAACGCGCGCTTTTGTTCCAGCCATTGATAAGAAATTCCCAGAGATAAGCGCCCGAAAATAGTGACGATAATTTCAGGAAAGAGCAAAAGCGAAGCGCGTGGGCAAAAGTGGAGAAATGCCCATGTGACTGCACAGAATGTTTAAACAATATTGCTAATTTTGCCCATTGAGAAAATTCCTAATTACGCTAGAGGGGTGATCTCAATTATCTCCCCAGAAACAAATTTAACTTCCCCAATGAAGTCAACAACCCGTAAATTTCATCAGGATCCTTCAAAGTTAACAATTTTTGGGGCTAAATTCTAACCTGGTTGTGTCCTTCCATGCTTGATCCTCTGCAACTCGAGAATGTATCCATCAGCAGTCTTCACCGTGTGAGATTCGAACGGATAGCCCCATTGGGTGACCAGCGTTTCCTGGAATGGGCTTTCAGTTCTTTCAATAATTCGAATCAAGATTTGAGACCATGTAAGAAGTTTTCGCTATTATGGACCCAAAACTTCCATGATATCTTATTAGCGACTTCTTTGCAGAGAACTTTCAGCTAAAAAACCAAGATAGGATGTTTGCTCGCTAGCCTGTAACCATGGTTATGGCTCGCTGACGAGCTGATTGTTAGTGGTGAGCTTGAGATAGAAATAGAAATAGCTGCCATTTTGTGTTCTCACTTGCTATTCGATAGGATACTAGACAACGAAAAGTACTTTTGTTTTGTACTACATCAATGCTAACAAGCTACTGTGTGGTATGAAAATAAACTGAAGCGAACTAACCGTATCATGGACGTTGTACCACTCCAATGGCTGCAGAATCCACGCTAGAAAGAAGGCCACAAGGGAGCCGACCGTCCAGTAGACCATCCGTAGTAACCGCATCTCGGATAGGGAGGGGAGGTACTGAAAAAATCTCATTCTCATGAAAATTTCATAATGAACACGCATCTAGAAGCGCTTGACACAAACGTAACAAAATGAAACGACAAACATCAGACGATTTGAGCAACTACCGCTCCAGAGGACGCGCTACACACGAAATAAGCAAGCGCGAAAACTGACAAAGAGAGATGGTAAGAGGGCAAACCGCATCTCCGATTGAGAAGAGGGCGATAATGAAAACTGAAATTGGAAGCAAATCACGTGGAATTGGAGCCTAATTCGGAGCACTTGCGATAAATGAAAATGAGAAAGGAACTGAAATAGGAAGTACTCTACTCGCAAGCGCAGTCGCTATTGAAGGTCAACCTTTCCCAGGTCACAAAATGGCCCTATAAAATCGAAAAATTTGTCAAATTCGAGAAAATTTGCATGGGGAAGTGAAGAAAACAGCCGATAATTGCCTCGGTTCAGCTAGAAAGGAGCAGGAAAATATGAGGGGGTAATTATTCTGCAGAAGGTTGGAGTGAAATGGCGAAACATCTGGAAAAGCGTCTCCCTGTTCCTCCTGCTATTTCACAACAAAGTTAGCAGGGCGCTGAGAAGCGTCAGCATAGCAAAGTGAGGCTATGCAACAAGACAGTTCAAAAATTCAAAGCATTCCTTATTTCACATGTTCTCTCGCCGGTCAGAAAGATCGAGAGAGTATTGTGAAATGAGTGCGTTCAATTTTTGAGCAGCTCTGATATACAAGCAACGGAAATAGGAGAGCTTATGGAACAAAGAAAGTGCCCGAAATCAGGACATCCCTGGAGCACAACGGTCCAGTGCGACAGTTCCCGACAGCAATGGCGCTTATCTTCACACTCAATCTCCCCCTCTCTCTCGCCCTCTCTTTCACTGCCTAACCATCTCTCTGCGGGAGATGCAGGAAGCAACTCTCTCAATGACCACTGATCTCTAATAAGTCAGACAAGGCGAGAGAGCATGTGAAAAGGAGAGAGTTAGACCACTACTTTCCTCACTTTCCATAACGGAAGAGAGATAGTGCGGAACGGGAAGAGTTAGGCGATGAAGGAAGGGAAAGTCTCTCGCTTTTCGAAATGTTCCCTCCCGGGAAGAGAAGGAGGAAGAGTTATCTCTTCATCTTTGCACTCTAGTAGGGCCAGAAGTGACGATGAAGCATGGAGGGTTCAAAACACTACGTAACGTTCAACAGGGCCCTGGGATCCTGGGTGTTATTTAGAAGCGCTGAAAAAAGAGTAGAAATGGTTTTATCGTTTATGTCATTCGCAGGTTTTTCAGAGACGGCAAGTAAAAAAGACGTGGGCAAGAGTGGAACCGCACGCGACCTACGTGTCGAGAGAGTAAGTAATCCCGTAAATCAAGGACATTTCGTTCATGTACGAACGAAATTGGTTAGCCGAAATTCAGCCTGTGGCATGCGAAAATACGATTGTTCGAGACGAAAAGGCGGGTCAAAACACTACGCAATCAAACGCTGAAAAAGAAGGAGTGGACACGTTGTTTAGGCTGCGCAGCGCGCGGGCTGTAGTGCAATAATCACAATACGCTACGAAGGGTTTATCAGCTGCTCGGACGGTGGTTAAACTAGACTGAACAGATGCGCAATATTATGGAACGATAGAAATGAAGCAGAAATGGTGCAAAAAAGGAAAAAACAGCGATGACAAAGGTGAAAATTTCTACGAGCGGCGAGGATATGGGACAACATCGATAACAACAGTACGAATGATAGCTCAATTGGACATCCGTCCCTTTTATAGGAGAGGCCAGGTCGGATGCCGCCGCTTCTCAATTGATATTTCGATAGTGGTATTTCACTTTTATACAACCGAGCCCTCCGATCAGGCTATGTATTGCGTAAACGAAATCGCGCCAGACCGTGTAATACTCTGACTAGTGAGGCAGGGTGAGAATTAGGAGAGTGATCGCTATGTGTTCTAGCGTATGCGACGTATGCGATTGGGTGACTAGTCGTCGTCGCGTAGGGGTCGAAGTGTAGCATGGGAAGGGTGACTCGATCCAGAGTATCACCTGGAGATAAACCCCTCTGGCTATGATTGATCAGACACTGGATCTACAGAGATCAAAGACCAAAAGGCCAGTGATCAGGGGTATCTCGAGATCAAAGATCAGTACAAATATTGTGGAGTGGATACCTTAGGATGCGTTTCAATGCGTGATTGATAGGTCAGAAGTTCAAAGATCAGGGAAGAATCGGAAAATGAGAACATTGGTAGAAAGTTCGAAAAACCAGCGTGTCATCTGGCCGAAGGTGTAAACTTGGTTCAGTTCAACAACACACAACGTGGATTGGCGGAGCAACAATGTAATGGAATGTGGATAGGCCCTCTCTCAATCGCTGACCTCACAAAATTCTTCATGAAATTCATCAAATGTTGGCTGTTCGAAAAGAAAACGATAACAAAAAGATAGTCAAACTATTGGGTATTCGAAAAGGAAATCACTCGCTAGGCTAGGTGGTAAGAGAAAGCTTGCACTGCCGCTATATTTGCGCACAGAGTTGGAACGTCAGAGGAGGAAATGGTCACAAGATCAGAGATGAAGTGGGAAGGGAACATCTTTGGGTTTCGGATGGTGTAGGAAATGTTGGGGTAAAAAGTGAGTTCTGAATAGATTTGCAGAAAGCACACGGGGGAGAAACGAATTGTGCTTCGCATCAGGCACAATCTCTTCTCTACACTTGCTTCTCTACGCAAAAGTGTAATAAGTGCACGTCAGGTCAGGTGTTGTTTCTCTGCTATCACATGCTTCGAAGATATTTCATTTGTCTTCTCAATCCAAATATACTTCTCAATCTACATTTTATCACATTCAGGTTTGCTCTGGAAAACTTTCCATTCCATTGACTGTTTCACCGCGAAACTTAACACTATGTGAATCTCTCTATAGCATTCTCAGAGATCGGGAACTCGTCAGCAAAACTCGTCAGCCGCTGGGCAAAGTATTCATTGAGAAACAAAAGCAGATGCTAAGGGGTGGATGTCACTCTCATTTCGCCATACTCTCTCGTTTCTCTGACTGGCGAGAGACAAGGCAGAATGAAGAGATGATAACACTACTCTGCTAAAGCCATGCGATCTTGTGCTCACGAGACGTCAAAGGGAGGTCAAAGTATGCACTAGCATCTGTGAGTAATGCAGTTCAGACGAGAAACGGATCGCCTTCTCCTTATTTTGTAACCGTTCTGTCGAAATGTTGAGAAACAGATCGGCTGGATCTGCTAATGAATTGCAAATCAAAATAGTCACCCTGTGAAAGCTTGCCGGGTCAGAGTATGCATTTCTCAACTGCTGATGCAAGCAGGGTGGGAATGATAACATGACTCACTGATGAGCTCAACATGTCCCGTGACCAGGAAAGGACCGTAACAGCTCATCAGGGTCAAAGTCTCTTATCAATTTGAGTGCAAAAACGTTACGTCTTGGGTTTCCAGTGTGACCGTTTCCTGCTAACACTTCAAGGTTCAAGGCACTTCGTGATATCGCAACAAAATATAACCAAACTGAAACCGAAAGTTAGTCACTTGCCAATTATCGTCTTTGAACTCTCAGTCTCCGTATCAAGTACGGCCGTCCCGTCTGATCGTTGCGAAACACCCAGACACGTGTCTGCGAACTGTGGGAAACAGAGGTGTTCAAATATTCAACGCACTCCTCATGTTTCATGTTCCCTCTGGGTGCAGGACGGTTGAGAGACTATTGCGAAATTAAGAGAGCGCGAAGTTTTCACGGAGTCCCGATGCGTAACTAGAGATAAGATATGAGAAGAACAAAGATGGAAATTAGACCGGGTCAACAAGTTGATTACATGAGATGATCTTTCTCAAGCATTACGGCCTTATGAAATAGGGAAAGGCGTGTTCAATTACGACAAGAGCTTTCGAAAACCGTTTTTTGCTTTCGGGGGGCAATTTCGATAGTCTATTCTTTCGTACGTGCCCCACCCTTCGGGACAATCACACATGATGTAGTGTAACAGTGATGCGATAAGGACAACACGCCGTTTTTAGCACTCTGTCGATGGACTAGACTACCGAAGTTGTGTGAGCGTGCGAAACACTATTTTTCAGAATTTGTGAGATGCGCGCACTTTTTAACCACTTTATAAACTACAGAGACCGTGAAAGATAGCATCTCACAGGGAGCCAGCCGAACATCCCACAGAATCAGATGAGCAGATGAAGAGAGGAGCCACAAGTCGCCTAATGAGATGAATTCCCTTCATCATGATAAACTACACAGAACACACTACTGATCGAACTGAGACAATCACACAAGTGTGCACTAATAACAGTGCCGATAATGACGCACTTAGTGCCAATACTCTAGACTAGTCTTCCTCCCGGGAACACATACACTTTTTTCGATGAGTAAGTGGAAACACGAAGGTGCAGAAAGTTCACAAGTTTGATGGTTTTGAGGGCTGGGATGTCGAAATGAAGAGACTCCGGATCGTGTAAGTTTAAATTCTATTTAAAAATAACCAAATAATAAATAGGAGGAACGCGGAAAGAACTTCGAATGAGATCACTGACCAAAGGCGAGAGCGTGAGCGAGTACTAGTTCACTCATTGTGTAGTTCGTATTTGACGTGAACTTTCACAATCGCGAAAGTTGCTCGAATTCGCCGCTTTTTTCATTTGTGTGCAATCAGTGCAGCATTGGACGCTGAATTATTAGTCAATTTTGAGCCAATGGGACGCGAAGTCGCGCGAAGATTTTTTTTTATCGGTGGCACATTAAAATCATATGAGGCCGTTTGCGATAGAGTCGAGCAAAGGTTGGCACAGCTCAAAAAATGTCGATTCTCTGAAACTCTCGAATTTTGGGTTCCCGAGTGTGCTGATGACGATGAGCATAGTCATTTATCATGTCGAGCCTCTGTTGGCTCCAGACGACGTCACGTCGAAAACGGTTTTTGTGGAATTTCTCGCCCCAATAAATCGCTAAAATTAAGCAAGTCGGTTTCCCGGGGTAGAATTTGATGCTGATAACTCATGTCGAGTTCATTTTTCATGAATTAGTTTAATTATTTTTAAAAATGAAAGTTTTGAAAGAGGCAAAACTGAGCTTAGCAACCTACACAGATCGG
>LS487185.1:296902-329548 GCA_900490705.1 Pristionchus arcanus | reverse complement strand
CCCCGCAAAGAAAATTGTATGGCACCCCTCTCACCATGAAGTCAACCATAGGAATTTTAGTTTTTGAGATACGACTTTTTAAGGTCGATTTTCGAGTTCTACGTGAAAAGTTACACCTAGTGCATTTTTTTCAGAATATTCTATTTTTCACTGTACGGTTATGGGGTGAAATCGCTTAGTTCTCTCAGATAGTGTCTCATAAGCTATTTTGATTTTTTAATATTATTTCCATACTTGAAACGAAAAGCTAAATTCTGGGGGAAAAGGGCACGTTTATCAGTATCTAATTGTTTCAGGACGCTGACAAACTTTTCAAATTATTATAATTCTAGGGATAGCAACACTAATTGTCCACAACACTAAACACTAAAATAAGGAAAAGCCATGGGCTGCATAATATCTCATGTCTTTCCATTGTTTCTCTCACTACAAATGGCTCCCTCATCTCCCCTTTTCGATGACTAGAGATCACCCGAAATTAGGAGAGAGAGAGGGAAGACTTGTCCTGCCTCTCCTTTTCATAGCTCATTGCCTACTAGCTATGTCGCGTTTCCTCGTTTTTGAATAATTTCCCATATTTTTCGTCTCTTTCAGGTCAGACGGAGCGAGATAGTGCTCTAAATTGAGAGAGTAGCTGCCTTTTTTTCGAAATGATGTGCGGATTAGCGCATCCGTGTGTTGACGTCGTTGTTCACGTCGCGAGATAGTGTCCATGTCTCTCCATTTCGAATGCTCTCTCGCCAGTCAGACAAGGCGAGAGAGCGGGTGGAATGGAGAGACGCCAGCGTATTCCGAGAGATATTCCGCATTCCTGGATCAAAGCCTGGACAAGCCCCGAAAACATTCCCTAATCTGCGCATAATCTCGCGCCTTTTCCCCTTCCGTCAAGGTGTAGCGGCATTTTCAGTCGTTTTGCTGCAGTTTCTTCCATTTCCCTCCGCAAATTCCAACTTTTTACCTTGCAATATTTGTAGTAAGCGGAAATTCATCGAGACAGCACGCCCAAATTACTCCGGGCCTGCTTTTGCTAATTCGCCTCTGTTTCTACATGTTTGCCATGGATGTGTGAAACAATATTCGCTGTTTGTCAAGCGTCGCATACGAGATGCGCATAATGCACCAATTTTCCTGATGCTATACCCCAAGTGTGAATCCTGTTTTGCCAACCCCTCCTTTGTGCGGTTCACAAAATGAGGCTGGGGATCTCTGGCATTGGGTTTGAACGCTTAACGACTCCCGCGAGAGATTTTCACTGTACTTTTGTTATTTTTCACTTACAACGTTAAAGAATCTAACATTCTATCACCTTCACCGTCCAAAAAAGCATATTTCGTATCATTAGACCGGACTATACGATTCCATCGTCCCCATATCATCTATGGATGAACTCCTAGCCATCCAACTGATGTCTTCTTACAGTATCCGGTACTACGAATCGTCTTACTGATAGCAATACTACATAACACTCTCATTCCTTCTCCTGGTCTCTTGCCAGCAAGGGAAGTGAAGATAGTCTTCTCGATCAAGAGAGTCTAGCCTTCAGTGGTCATGTCGGCTCATGTCTATGAATTCCTGAGCTGGCACCTTTAGTGTTGTCAATAGGGCTTGACAAGAAATGACTATCTTTGTTTAGCGTGCTCTCACACCTCTCAGACTCACGAAAGTGTATGCGAAATGGAGAGATCATGTCAAAACATCACCATTTGTGAATAGACACTACCCGAGTGTCTGTCGGAACGCCCGAAAGCCATTGAGAATGCCCATTGTCCACCCTCATGAAGGGAAGGAACCAGGGAGGATCTTCGTCAGACGACGAAGAGACGTGATTCTCGAACTACCTGTTCTTGAATTTACAGTAAATCTTCTTTTAGCTTTTGCCTTTTGTCCACCTTCATAAGTAATAGTTGAGATGAATTTCTCCTCTAAATCAGTGAATAATTGGCCCTCAGGAGAGTATGCGCTTCCGGCTCAGCATTCAGAGATTGTGATTCATTCTGACATCTCGATTAGGAAAGGCAGGATGAAGAATGCATGCGTCTCTCCATTCCGCGTGTTCTCGTGCTGCTCTAACTTGTAAGAAAGTACGAGGAATGAAGAGTCGAAATCGTGGCTACCTCTCATCTAGATCCACGAAATTGTATCGCACAGAGACTTCCATGAATCCTCGGATGGTTACTGGTGCCATATTCTTTCACGTTTAATGCCATTTTTGCTGCTATTCCACGTGCTTCTGACTCTTTTGACTGTTTATTGTTCCCACCACCTTCCCACTCTCCTCATTCCGCATGTTCTCTCGTTTCTCCAACCGACAAAAAAGTAAAGGCCCATTCTCCCCACACCTCTTCTTATGACTCCATTTCCGCTTGAGAACGCCACTTTTTTTGGGAACGCGATGTGCCAGTTGGGAACTACTATATTTCCCCTTCTCTTTTTGAGAACTCTTGTCCCTTTCCTTTATTTGCCGAAGTAATATGGGATTAATTATTCATTATTAATCATCCGAGCCATGCTCCCGGCACGCAATTGTCCATGGTCTGGCTGCCACATTTCAGTCAATAATAATTTCGGTAGAGCTCATGGTCCAATACATCCCGTAGAAGTAAGCTCCATTCTTGATCCCTAGCTGAAACACATCCTGCGCTCTCTCCTTCCTACCTAGTGTGCTCAATACAGACCCTCTTTATTTCACATACTCACAGACACGTTAGAGACTGCGTGAAACGAAGAGACCATTTTTTTCCAAGCATTAGATGGACCCAGAGGGCGCTCCTCTTGTTCTTCCCTTCGATATTCATAGACGTGTTTTCTTTCTTGTGCCTCATTTTGGCACCACAATTGACGTGCGAAGTGAATGTCACGTATTGTGAGGGTGCGGATATTCTTGGTATGATGTCTTTTTGGCCCTATTTTGGTATTTATTATCTGCTTCAAAATTATCGCTAGACAATGTACTTACTTGAATAGTGTTTACGAAATAATCAATCATCCTGGTAGTGATGTTCTTGTCACGCTATTTTCGTCTAATGTCCTAGACATCTCTCACATGTGGACTAGGACATCAAAAATAAGGACAGGACATAACATATGATTAGGGCATAAGGGCCCATTGGTAATTTTGAACTGTTTGGATGTCAAAGCTTTCTGTTTTTGGTGCAGCAGAGTGACGCTTGTCTCCGGTCATCATCGCTTCTCAGCTCCTTGCTTCCAATTGCCATCCTTGCAGTGAATTTAGGCGTGTTTGAAATAACTGTGACAACGTCAGCACTGTTCTCGGTCTTTACTCCAAAGTTAGTCTCTCGTTTGGATGCTCATCTCTCCTTTCAACTCTGCTCCCCCAGTTCCAATGACCCGTAGCTTGGAGTGGTTGTCTGAGTAGGGGGGTCTGACGCACTTTTGCTATTCTCTTTGAACCTGCTCCTGTATTGTTATTACACTTCGGTCGGACTAGTCAGCAATTCAAGCTGGTAGTTCCTTATTTTTCATTTTCGCCCATAACTGATTAGTTGTCTGAGGACTGTCTGAACTTTCTGAACCTAGGCTAACTTCCTTCGGCAGAACAGAAAAGTCTAAAATTAGCTGTCTTCACTAGAACCAGGACTGTTCCTCATCTGTACCATTCCTTCCTCTGTTGACGAACTTTTTCTTATTGAGGGCGATTGAAGCTCTGTAAAGCTATGAAAAGGCAAATCCACTACGACGTCAACATGCTTACCGAATAAATCGACTTGCACTCGCTAAATGTCTTGTTATGGTACGGATTTGCGGGATTTCGTCTGAGAATTCAAGTGCAATGTAATCTGGGTAGTACTGTACCACCATTTCCTCCGATTCGCGAAGGCATTTCCACCCACTTATTTCGCTAGACCCAAAGGAAAGGTCCTATAAAGCTTCGTATTATGGAAAAACACTGATATTCAAGTTGCGCATTGCAGCTGATGATAATTAATCGAGCTATAGTCGCTTTACTTTTCTGTCATTATTGTTTTGCCGGTGCTAATACACGTACGGTGGTCTCAAGGCACCTGCATTATCATGCTCAAGTATTCTGGCGGGTCTAATTACCAGAAGGCTATGCTCTCTTATTATCCATGTATTCCCGATGATGATATTACTGTTCTCATTTTCTAGGTAGAGCCATGGACTAGACAGGTCGGTCTAGTAGATAGAACATAAGGAACGAAGATTAAAGGAATTGACAGTTCGTCTCCCCGCATTCTCGACTATACCGACCCGTCCAGTCCATTTCTCTACCTAGAAAATGAGACTAGGCAGTGACACGGTTCTCTGCATTCGGTTCCGCTTATTCTCAGGAGCTCCGAATGATAACTTGAAGCGCATCCTGACAAAATGCACAGTTCCGCTATCATTCTACGTCACAATTCCTTTCTTGGTGGGTTTTCCGATGCGTGAAGCGCCTCTCCACAATGATGAGGCGGGCTATTTTTGCGTCTCTTGACGGTATTTTCGGCCTTTTTTCCGGGTGCCTTTCTTGTCTGCTGCAAATTTCGACGCGAAATACTCCTCCTTTCCTCTCTCAAAATACCAGTTCTTTTCTCTACAGGGTGCGCCATAATTACGTGCACTCAGTTTTTCGATCACATCTCCTTCAGAAATCGTGCCGCTGTCCTGGTGCGGTAATTACTGCTAGCCCAGGTCCATATCTCCCTAAAACTCCCAACAGATCCGATATCCATTGAATACCTCATTTATAGTAGCGAGCCAAAGTTGACTGACTTTGGTGCTCCAGGGCCGCGAGTTCGATATGTTGTCGCTCAAAAAATCGTAGTCTCAAGGAAAGAGCTCCTCGATCAAATTTTAACGGATTGTTAGTTTCCTCAATAGATTGTTCAACTATCTACACTTTAGCGAAACAATAGCTCTTCAGCTAAACACGGTAGGCCCAAAAATGTATCTGACGGGCCGAAGTCAACACTTTAAACGTCCGCTTGAAAGCTACACACCGTGCAAGCCTCTAGTCAGCAAAAAGCTGAAGTACATACTTCACTATTACTGATGAAATATAAAAATATGAATTGAACCTTGCAGGTAAGAAGTAGGGCGAAAAACATAACCAAAAGTCAGAATTCGGGTGATTTTAGTGATTTTATATGCTTGAGGAATTTAGCTGCCACTCCACATTGAGGTTACCCAAAGTAATTCTGATACAATTATTGAATTGGTCCATGGATGTACTCAAAATGTCCGGAGTTTGAAAGCCCATGATATGTTGGTGAAGGAGTGGCATTTATTAGAAGTCGCGTTTTGCTCGCGGCAATGGCGCACCATCGCCAGTCGACTTTGACTCCCTACTATAAATGAGATATTCAATGGAGATCGGAACTCTTATGAGTTTTAGGGAGATATGGACTAGGGCTAGTAGTAAATACCGCATCAGAACAGCAGTACGATTTCTTAAAGAGATATGATCGAAAAACTGAGTGCACGTAATTATGGCGCACCCTGTAGACAATCTACTCAAGAAAGAGATTCATAGGCTGCAATTTGGGCAGAGTGCTTCTTAGACTTATTTCGTCTATTGCTCCTTCACGATATTGCCGCAGTTTGTCACTCTCGAGGGAGCGCACGATAAAAACGACAGCAATAAAAGGAGAATTTGCGCTTGATTGTTGTTATTTTTATTCAAATATGTTATCGATCGTTACAATTGGAATCCATTGCTCATTTACGATATGTTGATTGGTTGAAACATATCGGAAATGAAAATTTTCGAAACTCGCAATCGAAAGTTCCTTGATCGATGCTTCTATAACTACATTTTATCTGGACGACCAATAAAATTACTTTTTTTCTTTTATAATTTAACGATATCAACAAATTTTGCACTCACTCGCAATATCGACGTTGTGAAACATAGTATGAAAGTGAAGAGCAAAATCGGAATCTTAAAGTCCAAAATGATACCCCCTTTGAGGCTTCGCAGGCCCTTTGGTTGCGCATTCCCTCAGACTCCCTAAATGGATGTCCCAAAAACCCTCGCTTTAGTGTTCGCATCATTTGGAATGGAGGGGCGGAGTCGCTCGCTCGAAGATATGATGTCTCCTCCCCTTCCCCTTCTCTCCGTTCTCTACGCTTTTCCCCACTTGGGCTCGATGTCTTCCCGCTCTCGGAAGCCCCTGGTGCTCTCGATCGAATATTAATACACGCCGCACACTTCCTTGTCGACCGACTTGCAAATGAACGCTAATGTCTCCTCGTTTCCTCCTCTCACTTGGTCGAGATCTCTTTCGTCTAGCATCTACCGTCTCCCCACGCATGTCTCCATATTAGGGCTATTGGGATGAAGAGCACATCATTTCATTCCATGCACTCCCAAATCTTGACGGAGTCTACTTTCGGAAGCGCTCGTTTCGAGATCTTTGTCTAAGCCCACGTCAACTATTCGTGCATCGCTCCTTTCCAAATCGGCTTTGCTATTCATTTCTTTTTGCTTCTGAGTCCTCAGCAATACATTTTCCAGCTTCACACTTCATTCTTGTGCATATTTTGCACACTGCTTACTGTATTTCCAAATCCCCATATTCACCCCCGTAATCTCGCAAATCTCTTTCATTTTTCCATAGGCATGTACACATTTCTGAGTGATTGCTTCCAATAGGGTCACGATGAAGAATTCGTCTCTTCATTTTGCGTACTCTTTCTGATTCTGATTCAGGCACTAGGAATGAAAATAATGTTTCTATGTTTTCATTCATGATCAATCTCGCCGTTTCTGAGTATAGCACCTGTACGCCAATCATTATTTTCGAGCGGTCATTGTTATTGCTCCAGATGATATCTTTTCTCACGCTTTGTACGACCGAATTCGTCAATTTTGTGCCTCCATGGCATTTTCACCAGCTAACCTCTACTCACTACTCTATCCTTTTGGCTATCACTTACGTGGGCGCCGACATGCGAATGCGGCTACTATCCCTCCTTCCTTTTCCTCCACAGCGAAACTCACGAATATATCCTCACTTCGCTTTTTCAACAGCGTCCCGTCACAATTTCAATGATAATTTATATTTCGCAGGTAGTCAACCATGGCCTTCTCCCTTCCTTCCCACGAGGCCAACTCCATCGTCCTTCCTCTCTACGCCGTCTACGTCGCTGCAGTGAGCTTCCTGGGAGTGCTGGCGCTCGTGGCGGCCGCACTGTGGAGGGTGAGTGTATTTACTGAGTTTTATTTCATTTGGATTCTGGGGAATAGTTCTAAACGATTTGAGTGGCCCACTTCTACTTGTTTCAAGAATGAAAATTGGTAGTGGTATGCGTTGTCGTAGCCTGGGAGTGTTGGCTCTAGTAGCGGCCGCGTTGTGGAGGGTAAGATTTGTATTGGGTTAGGTGTCATCGATTCATGTGGTCCAATGTCTGAGTTCAACGCTAGAAATGCCCGGCAGATGTGGTGAGATTGGTGTGTGGGGGTGTAATGGCCTTGCGCCAAAAAAAAATGGTGCTAAAAGACGTCGTTAGCTACCTGGAAGTATTAGCTCGTGGAGGCTGCAAAGAAAATGTGGACGTAATGAGATTTTCTACTGCATTTTTTCTTTGCACCTTCCTTTGCAAGTGGCATGCGCTACTGATCATTGCAAAGAGTACGGTATCTCTCTGCCGGTTCGGTTCTGCACTGTTTACATCCGTTATCAGTGCGATAGCATCTTGAACTGGCCGTAGATCAGCTATTTGATGGTTCCGGTCGGATACGGAAGCTTCCTTCCAATGGTTCCACTGCGAAGTTCGCTCCAGCACTTCGGGATGCGTATCTGGCTAGAACTCGAGACACCTAACATCCTAATGTGCATTAGCAGCGTGTGTTGGAACATATTCCTAACTAGGTTACCTCTTGCAAAATCCATTACCTGATGTCAGGGAGAAAATGAAGCGTAAATCGGAACGCGTGCAAAAACGTGCAAGGAGCAGTCTGGTCGTAATTATAACCCATGACGTGAACTTTTCCCGATTTGGAAATCACATCAGATGGAGTCACTCGGAAGACGTGGAGGAAATTAGTTTGGGGCAGTCTTGACTATTGGGCACGTGTGCTACTGCAAAATGCAGAGAAGTCCTTAGTGAACTGTCTAATTATCTGTGATACCGTACCCTCATCGGAATAAATATTGAATTGAACTGACAGCAATAATGTGCAGCGAACTGAGTACTGTTAAAGGACTCAAAATAGTAAAATTGTAAAAAAAATAATTATTCAGATGCGCCCTGTCGATCCGGATGTGGCTGATTGCGAGCAGCAGGCGAGATTGTTCGAGTAAGAGAAATTTAAAAATAATATTTTACGATTATTATGCAACCCTCCCGTGACAACAGGAAGAAAGTGATTTTTTTTTTAAAATTCACATGTCGCTCGAAAATCGACTCTTTCCGTTGTCGTATTCTTCATAGCGTCGGTGAAACACACCCGAATTTTGAATTTCAAAAATCGCTTCTTATCTTGTCACACACTCATTTTTGGGCTGTTGCAGTCCCTCCAAACTCGACGCGAGTATGCTCTTCGACACACAGGCCAAACACATTCAACCGACACTGAAGAGTCGAGTCGCCAACACGATCCATTGGAAGAATGCGGTGAGTCTCCATCCAAAATAACTGAATAGACTTTAAACGGTCCTGTCAATGATCCTAAGTGCCTTGAATAACAGAAAAACACTATTTTTTTAATAAGGAAGAAAATCACCCTATTCAATAACGCAAGTAGAAAGCGAAACTCAGAAAGAATGCGGAACCGATTTTCTCGATTCATTCTCAAATTCCGATTGACGTGGGTGCACCGTTCTTCAATTTAGGCCAAAGTAGTAGCAAGAATCTGGAGTGAATCCGGAAATTCGAGTTACTGGTTTCTGGTTTTCGCAATTTCTATTTTCTTTTCAGTCACAGCAAATCATCGACACCCTGCGGCCGGAAGTCGTGGCGGAGGAGAGGTGAGTGGGGATGAAGAGTGTCCAGAGAAGAGACAAGGGAATGTTGTGTCTAGTAATTAAAATTTTGATTTTTTTTCACGGAAAGAATGTGCCCTTAGTACTGCTAGCGAACATTGACAGAAGATTTAGCATGGCGCTGAAACTCATTTGAAAAGCTTGGGAACCAATTTTCAATTCAGAGGCCGTCTCAATTTCTCCCTCACTTTCGACAATGAGAACAGTGTTCTGCACGTGAATATCATGGAGGCCATCGATCTACCTGCAAAGGATTTCACTGGTGAGAAACATTGGTATATCCGGGAACACGGGGTCGATATATCTTCAATGACACTGCTAATTTGACGAGAGACACTTTTGCGCCTGCTAATTTGACGAGAGACGATGACATGTGAAATATGGACTCATTTTTCAATGAACAAATATTATACTTAGATATTTTCCTACGGTTTGACTAGATGAGCCGCACATCGCACCGCATTTTGTCCACAGTTCGCACTTTCCCAGCGGACTGTGAGATCGACATCTATTTCGATCCGAATGCGTCACAACCTCAATAACTGTGTGCTCTGGAGGCCGAAATACGAATCGTCGTCTCTTCATTTTACGCACCCCACTGAGTAGAGAAAGTGTGTTCGGAATGAAGATGCGGAGCTCAAGTAACCACTTCCTTGTACGCTTTCTGATAGCATTGAGATAACACGTGGAATGGTGAGCATAGAGTCATAGCGAAAACAGTCCCTGTAAATCCCGAGAGGGATAATCCGGCATGCGTAGTAGAGCAAAGCTGCTATCCAGTGAGCAGCTTTTCTGATCAAAACTTGGCTAAGCAATACGCATTCGGACTGAGAAATGCGAGAAAATAGATTCCGAATGCGTAGTGGAACAAATCTGGCCGGTGCGAGGAATGACTTTCAGTCTCGGTTTGATCCTGGCAGAAGTCAAGGGTTGCAGTTTGCGATTGGGCTCGGATCTAGACCCGGAGCCGGAAGCAGGGGTTCAGATAGGAAACCGGAATGCCTTCTGCGGCGGGAACCGCTTGTTTGCCGAATTTTGGTTTCGGAACACTCGTTTGATCCTTTGGGCACGTTGGTACGGATCTTTGCTTCCAAGCATGAATATCATCATGTTGATACCACAAATCTTCGTTCTCACGTTCGTACAGTGGTCACACTTCGTTGAGACTACTTTGAGCCGGATTTGGGAAAGATTTTGAAGAGTAAAGATGACTTGATTGAACACAAAATCACGAATGCGCATTGTGAATGACGTTAGGTTTCAGAGGAACTACAAGGGCTCGAGAAATAGTCTTTTACAGTTAAGTCAAGATTCCGTTTTCAATCACTAGAAATACAAACAATCGCAATAACAACAACAAAAACAGGTTCCTCCGACCCATACGTCCGCGCCTTCTTCCTGCAGTGTCCGCAGACATCGGAGCGAACGAAAGTGCACCGACGAAATCTCGCCCCGAAGTTCAATCAGACCCTGTCTTTCCCCGGTGAGTTCCGCTCTAAATATCTCAACTAGAGTATCTATCAACGATCCCTAGAATTGTAATGGAAAGATAGAAGCGTTAAAAAAATATATTTGCAGGCTACGCCATCAAGCGATTACACGACATGACGCTCGTACTGCAGGTTATTATATTAAATATTTTTACATTTATTTTATGGAAATTGGCGCACGATCGCAACAGTTCTCATCTGCGGTTGAACGCCTGAATTTTGCATGGTCTCAATCGAGAACGAAGCGAGAGAGTGCGAGGAGGGACACGCACCATTCATTAGCTAGATTATGCACAGCGAATTGGGCTGGGCGGCAATCTCTCATTTCACACTGCTCTCTCACTATTTCTGACCGACGAGAGAGCATTGGGGAATAAGAGACCGTAAATTTTTCCTACGCATAATCGAGAAAGGTGCCGATTCGAATCGGAAGCCGCCGAAATTCGCAGAATCCGGAAAAATTCCCGTAAGAATTCTGATGTCGAGTCCGTTCCGGTGCATGATAATCGGAATGGATTATGAAGTGCAGGCACTAGTGCAGGCACTCTTCGCAAGGGATAAGCTGAAGAAGAATATGTTTCACTGTGGAGATATGACACGAGTGCTGTGTCATGAGAGATTTGAGTAGCTTTGCCGCATAGAGACAATTTAATTTTCGAAGAAAATAATGGGCTTTGCTATTTTCCCATCTGGGAAAATTTAAGTTTACACATTTTGCGAATGTTTGGATCTGCAGCTCTTTCCAACTGCTTCCAAATTGTAATTGCCATAGTGCACATTCTCGATATGTTTCACCAGCGTGATTAGAAGGAATTGTCGCTGTATCAGTGATGAAGTAGACTTGAATTCGAAAAAAAAATTATTTGAAAAAAGTGTCCCTACGGCTTACCAAAACTGCTTTGTAGATAATAAATAACAAAATCTGAAAACAGTAAAAAAAAATATTTGTAGGTGATGGACTACGATCGGTTCTCTTCCGATGACCCCATTGGGGAGATTCTCCTTCCTCTGAGGAACGTCAAGTTCGAGAACGCCCCAGTATACTGGAAGAACCTGCAGCGGCCGACTGTGAGCAAGGTGAGTGTTTTCGCGCAATTGAAGGAATCTCTTGAACTTGACTTCTTCATCTATGACTTATAGGAACTGCTCAAAACGAAGGTGAGTGTTAGAGTTGGAAATACAGTTGATGATGGTCTATTCATTTCACACTTGACCGGTTAGAGAAAACAGAATGAACTGTTCTTTATGATCCGGGCTTCTTCCTAGAATTAGAACGACGTACAAATGAAAAATGCGTAGGAGGGTAGTTAGAAAGATTGTGGATACCAATTCGAATTACTTGCATGCTTTTAGCTGGCATTTTCTCAGACAATGACTTGTTTTCCACACCTCAAATCGTTTATTTCTTTCCAATTTCCTGGAAAACTGGGAAGTTGGAACCTGACGCAAACAAAAGCTCTGAAAAGCACGCACCTCACTCGTCAACTTGTTTTTTTTTCGTCAAGTTACTCGTGATTGCAAGGCTCATTCTCCATTCATGGACACTCGTAGAGTAGGGGTTGTCGAAGATGGCTGTCTGAATGAACAATTCGTTTCATCGTTCTGCGCTCTCTCTCGACACAAGAACCAGTTAGAGAGTGCGAATAATGAAGAGACGGATTCATGACAGCTCTATTCTCGACCTTTGATTCTTGAGCCGACCGTGAGACGTGCGGGTGCCTACTCACACTCAGAAAGATTGACAGCACGGAGGGATTCCCTTCGAAATGACCTTTGAAAGGAGGCCATGAATCTGGGAGTAGAGCCCTTTGCAGTGGCACCATTTCGGATAATACAGGACACTAGGGGTCACACACGAAAAAAATTAGTTTTAAAAATAATCAGGAGAACGTGGCTCAATTTGCCCATATTTTAGCATGTGTCATGGATAAAAAGGTTAAATCTAAGAGAGTTAAAAATAATTAGATAGAATCATTCAGGAAAACGTGGGCGACGTCATGCTGTCCCTCTGCTATCTGCCCGAGGCCAATCGAATCACTGTCTCTGTTATCAAGGCAAGGGGACTGGCAGCCAAGGACAAACTGGGCAGTTCGGGTGAGATCGATGATCTTTGAACTTTCTGCCAGGCCCCCAGTCACTCAAAGAAGTGAGAGAACGGGCAATATGAGGAATGAAATTCATTGTCAAATCGGTTGAGTTTCAACAAGGAGTCAAATGTATCCGCTCATCGCGATAACGATATTGTTAATGCTTCCATGAATTATAAATTTCAAAACTAACAATAAGAGAAGTTCACACACCGCATTGCTAAAAAGATTTTTTTTGTGTTACCTAGTTACTGCTCTTGACATACTCATTCTCCATGCTAAACAGTGTCATAATTGGAAATCATAATCATTAGTCACCTTTCAGACCCGTACGTCAAACTGTGGCTCGTTCAATCCGGGGAGAAACTCGAGAAGCGGAAGACCGCTGTCAAACCATGCACCCTCGCGCCTGTGTTCAACGAGAGCTTTGCCTTTGAGATTCCAGACAAGGAGAAGATCGGCAGTGAGGTAAATGGTTTTTTTGTTTTCGATTATGTTTTTTTCGGTGATGAATTATGTTTCAATTGCCTATTAAGTCATCATCAGCAATTGTTTCTTCAATAGTGCGGTGGTGAATTGGTCACAAATTTGTTGAAACGAAACACAGTTCTTTTGTAATTGATTGTCTCTCGGTCACATCATCTCACTTCTTCGAAAGAGTGAGTGGGTTTGGATGAAGCCTCCAGAGAACGAAAACACTTTGATCAAATTGAACCGAGAATCGAGTAAATTGGACTGATCCGGGATTATTGCGCGATTTTGATCGGATTTCTTCATTTTTCGAAGATTAGCCATCCACCCTCATTCCGTCTCACTTTAGTCAAATTCTAGCTTGCCTACGAAAAGAAAGTGATTTCCTTTGAATGACATGGTCAAAACGAGAAGACTAAGTGAAATAAAATCAGTTATCGATTCGCAGGTCAATCTGGTCGTTACCGTAATGGACTACGATATGCTGTCGAGCAACGACGAAATCGGACACGTTGTGCTCGGTGAGGATTACGGTAGTTTATGGGTACGGTAGATGGTTCAGGATTAGCATGGGGTACTGTAAAAGGATTACTATAACCGAGGGAACTGCAGATTACTGTAATAGTGGCACTGAAGGGATATTTGGAGAAATGTTCAGAGGGACACGATTAGCATGGGGGTGCTGTAGATGGCTTACTGTAGCTCGACAGGATTACAGTAATCGTTCACTGACTATTGATCGATCAGGTCCGCTCGGGAGCGACTCGGGCTCTCGGCAATGGCGACAGGCAATCGAGCATCCGGAGCACCCAATTGCCTCGTGGCATCGACTGGCGCCCAAGTGGTGACTTACCCTAGAGAGTACGGTAGCCCTCTCTCCTACCGTACCCCCGCATTGGTTGTGCTATGTTTCCTTTCCCGCTTGTACTACGATAGTCTTGTATTGTTTTCCAGCATAATAACTGTGAGGGAACTCGTGATAAACGTTTGATTGTGGATTTCCCTTGGATGATGAAACTCGATACGCGCTTAATTTGATCACGATCTTTTGCGGACATATCGACACAGTTCCATGAAGAAACAAGGTAAGACATGCCCTGCCTATCGTAGCCGTTGATAGAAGACATCTCATTCTTCTACTCGTATCATACTCATGTGGAATGAAGAGCCCGTTTTCATTACTTCCTAATCGCTCTGATCACTGATCCCATTCTTCTCCGATCACCATGCTTCCGTGTTGTGTGTTCTATTGTTGCCGTTCACCCGCAGTGTAGTGTCATTAATCCCGCTCGAATGAGTGATGGGAGAGGGAGGGAGCTGATCTCAGGCGAGGAAAAGATAACGTCAGAACACCTGTTAGAGATTACCTGGTCATTGTTTACTCTAAGAGTCGGGATCGGGCCGATTGAGTTACCGCCCAAGTTCCTTGAATTTCCTCACTTCATTGAAAAAAATAAAAAAAGCGAAATAGTCTTCTCGCAGTTCTCATCGATTGAATAGTTTTCGAAATGAAGCGACTGTCAGATTTTTTTTCGAAACACTTCGCAACCATTGGAGAGTCAAATAGAATGATGGGCACAAGCCCCAGAAGCTCGCCTCTCATTCTATTTGCTGATCGAATCAGAATGAGAGAGGATTGATCTCCAATCAAAACTAACCGTGAGATTGTCCTTTTGATTGTCCATCTTTCTCTCTTTGAAGCAGCATTTTCTTCTCTTCCTCTTTTCCCATTCTTTCTTTTTTCCCATTCTTTCTTTTTTTAAATTTGCTCATTCGAGATTCTAGAACATTTCTGAGGTGACAATTTCTTTCTAAAATTACGATTTTTTTTAGTTTTTGCTGCTATTCTGCGTGGTTTCGCTCTGACTTCTGTCAAACATGGTCGAAATCCTGTCCAATCGCCCTCTTTTGATTGTCCATCTGTCAGATTCCTCCCCTGCCTCCTCCATTCTCCCCCTCTCTCCCCAATGCTTCGGCCGATCACCTTGCTTGTTTGTCTTGTCGTTTGGACCGCACGAGCAAGCCCCGAGGAGTACAGGTATTGTAAGGGTTTTCAAATGCGGCTGAACACTTTTTTGAAGAAAATATGCCAAATTATCTAGATTCGTTCCAGTCTCGATATAGGTATTGTTTTGTTATATTTTTCACAGAGAACCAAATGCTATCAAATTTGCCAATTCGAAGCTCTATTCATTCTTATGCTAGTCGTGAAACATATCAGTAGCTCACATAAATTTTGTGCAAATTCCTGACAACATTTTCAAATTGTGTTCAAATTTTCAAAGGTTCAAATTTTGTATATTTTCCTGAAAACTTCCAGACTCATCCAGGATCTCAAGCAGAACTACGATGCGATTGAGCGACCGGTGTGATTTTTCACTCTTTTCTCCTTTGGCATTCAGCATCAAGTGAAGCAGTTGAACAGCTAACTTTTTTTTGTAGTTTCCCAATGAGACAATTCGAGATGCCATTGTGAGTTAGGGGAGTATTCCACTTGATTCTAACGATTCAGGTCGCCAATCATTCCGACCCAGTGCACATCAAGATGCGCATCATCCTGCAACAGATTGTCGATGTGGTGAGTAACTTGGCAAATAAATGACTCTCCTCAATTGCCTGGTTTGTCACCTCCTCTGCTAGAGAGGCGCGAAATGGATAATCCATTTTCCACGAACCAATTTGTTCGTTTGTGAATTTCCACATAAGCAGGAGCTGCTGTCTTGTGAGAATCAATTCATAATAAACTCTCATTCTCAGGACGAGAAGAATCAAGTGATCACGCTCGTCGTGTGGCAACAAACGGTACGAATATTTCATCTTTCTTCAATTAATTTATTCTGATCCAGTGGTGTAGTAAATATTGATGTGTATTCTACCGCAAACTCCAGAAGAAACAGTTGAACACAATTCTGGTCACTTCAGAGAAGCTATGAAAACGAAAAGCAATTGGAAACAGAGCATATGCTCTTCATTATTTTTAATCTTATGAGAAAAACCTGCGACTTTTTCAGAAATGGTACGACTACAAGATGCGCTGGGAACCTGCAGAGTACGGGGGGATCAAGATGGTGCAACTGCCGAACAACTTCCTGTGGAAACCGGATATTCTGCTGTTCAACAGGTATCGCGGAATGCTTCTCGGTTCAGTGGTCACAATGAGAAAGTCAATTGATTGTTTTTATCTTTCAAATACGCTTCACAAGCATTCCAAAACGCTTTTGCGCCCATTACTTTCAATGTTCGACAGTTATCCCTTCAAAATCAAATAAAAGTATCGACTGCTCCCCCATCAGTCAGATACAGATAGAGTACAGATACTGAATCGTGGATCACAAAGTGATTTTATTCCAGTGCCGACTCCACATTCGATGCTTCGTTCGCTGTCAACTTCGTCGTGCAACACACGGGAGAGATACTGCTCGCGCCGCCCGGTGAGGTTGACTGTCTGCCACCCCCATATTACAAGAAAATTGATATTGATGGAATCAAACCTTCATCACACACTCCAACTGTCAAATCAAAAAGTACACTGTAGTTCCGAATTGCGAAACCCGGCCGAATTGCGTTGCTGATCGGCAATGTGGAAATCGTTCGTTCGAAGTAGTTCGAACTGTCCGAATAGCCACGATTTTGCAGGCATCGTGAAGCTCTCATGCGCGATCGACATCACATGGTTCCCGTACGACGAGCAGATCTGCCATCTCAAGGTGGGAATCAAGATTATTTTATAGTACTTCAATACGTCAATACTTTGATTCTGACATCAAGGCGATGGGTCTAAAGGAGGAAGCATCATTAGAGAGGAGATTGGGATCTTAGTACTCAGTGTAAAGGGATGGGTTGAGGTGAACCACAAAATGCAAAAAAAAAGATTCATTGAATGGACAATTATTTTTAGATTTTCTAGACGGCTCTTTCCCCAAGCATTGATGTTTTCTATTCTAACAATGTATGAAAATGCTCTGAAACACATCCGATTCTCAAATTGTGAGAACAAATTTCAGTACGGCTCGTGGACGTACAATGGGAATCAGCTGGACCTTCACGTCGATGATGAAGGTATTTAATTAATTTGTTTTTTTTTTAAATTTTGTGTTTACTCATTCATAATACATCGCTAGTTCAAATGCGTTTCAACATGCGCTCAATAGTGAACGAATCTATGGATGTTCAATTTGCCTTTTCTCCTTAGTAGAGAATAAAAATAAAAATAATCAGGTATCGAGGGCGGTCACCACATCGATCTGCAGTACTTCATGCCGAACGGCGAGTGGGAGTTGCTGGGTGAGCAATTTCCGGATGGTATTTTCCGGCTTGTTCCGGTTCTGAAGACGGCTCTGGTCTCGGCTCCAGTCCCTGATATCACGCCTGTCACGAAAGAATCGAGCTGATGATGGGAATAGGGCGAAAATCGTGAAATGAGTTAGCATCAGTTTTGGCCACCTCTAGGCATGTCCTAACACCTCCCAAAGTCCCAATGTGCTGAAATCATTTTGGGGTTCCCCGCACCGGGTGGGTATCCTGTATCCCCAACTTTGACCTGTAATATCTCGGCTCAGGTGCAATTTAGAGAAAAATTGTTCTAAGAGTTACCCCACCTGCTTTTCCGAGCTCTATCGATCCGAGCCGGTTAGAAGTCATGAAAATGTTTCTGAACAGAGCTATACTCAATGATGAATAACTCAAAATCTATGGAAAAGGCGCAGCTAATTTTTGGATATGTTGTGCACCTCGCCGAGATCTTTCGAATGAGCATCTTCTGCAAAAATAGAATTGGTACTTCACCCACTCGATAAGTTTTCAATCATTTGAAGTAATTTTTCAACAACAAATTCTATTCGACACCGCTCACTTCGTACCGTTTGGTGAGGAATGAACGAAGATTTCTCTATTCCGTAGTTGAAAAATTCCTTCAAATGATTAGAAATTATCGAGGAGGTGAAGTATGCCTTCGCACCAATTCTATTTTTGCAGAAGATACTCATTCGAAAGATCTCGGCGAGGTGCACAACATATCCAAAAATTAGCTGCGCCTTTTCCATAGATTTTGAATTATTCATTTTTGAGTATAGCTCTGTTCAGAAACATTTTCATGGCTTCTAACCGGCTCAGATCGATAGAGCTCGGAAAAGCAGGTGGGGTAACTCTTAGAACAATTTTTCTCTAAATTGCACCAGAGCCGAGATATTACAGGTCAAAGTTGGGGCTACAGGATACCCACTCGGTGCGGGGAGCCCCAAAATGATTTCAGCACATTGGGACTTTGGGAGGTGTTAGGACATGCCTAGAGGTGGCCAAAACTGATGCTAACTCACTTCACGATTTTCGCCCTATTCACAAGAAACGCCATTTTAGCTCGATTCTCTCGTGACAAGCGTGATATGGTCCCGATTATGTTGCTGGCTCCGGTACCGGTTCTGGTCGAATATAGTCCATTGAAAATGTTGATTGGGTGCGACAAAAAAAGAGAGTATAGAGTTCGAAATTCGGGTCGCCGTCTCTTAATTTTCCGCACTCTCTAACCGGTCAGAGTTGCGAGAGAGTGTGTGAAATGGAGAGACGGCGACCCGTATTTCGAACTCTACGAGAGACCATGCGAAATGGAGAGATGCATTCTGCATCCTGACTGTCCAAATAATAATCGTTCTTTAATTGCTTCTAATTGCAGCCACACCAGCAGAGCGAGTAGCCACGGAATTCGCTGGGCTGAAGTACGTTGAGGTTCGTAATCCGGATACGAAAAGTAAGGGTATGAATTATTCCACCAAGCAATGATCGTGGACTTTGGAACGGGTGGATGCGCTACCATTGAATTCTAATGTCTTCCCGGCCTGATATGACGGCGATGAAGCATAACCGAGATGAAATCGCCTAATGAAACTTCATTTTTTTTCTCATTGCAGATCTACTTCCGAATGCACATGAAGCGACGCACGCTCTACTATGGTATGTAATTTTTTAAATCTTTTTCAAAAAAGGTCTAGTTCATAGTATCTACTTTTCGCGTGATCAATTATAGGCCACAGAGTGTGCGAAACGAAGAAGTATTTATAACTCTTGGGCGAGAAATTGAACAAACTTTCATCAATTCAGGTCTGAACTGGATCGTTCCTTCCATGCTGATCACTCTCACCAACGTGCTCGGATACACACTACCGCCCGAGTGCGGGGAGAAGATCACATTGCGTACGTATCATATTATCAAATCTTGATAATATTGCGTTTCTCAAACTTGTGAGGATATTCTGACTCTCTACTGTGTGGCGTTTACTAATCAAAATTCATTTCGACGTTTATTACTTACATTGGTCGTGAAACATATTCGGGTGGTTCTATCATTTGTGGCACAGCCTTTTCTCGCTGCCCCAGCCCTCTCAATTCGGAACAGGTTGTTGCTTGGGTCAGAAGCCAAAAAAAATTTCAATATTCGAAATAGATAATATACATATAATCAACTCTCAGAAATCACGAATCTCCTCTCCGTCACAGTCTTTCTCGGGATGGTCTCGGAGATCACGCCGCCCACTTCCGAATCCATTCCAGTGATTGGTAAGTATCTAACGATTCTGATTGATCTTTGATCTTTGATCTTTGTCATCCTGTAAAGCATGAAAAAAACCTTGCCCGTAGATGTTCCTCTTCTTTTCTTCATCTCAACTCATCACTTCTTGGTTTCAATTTGAAGGATCACGATTCTGATCTTTGATCTTTGATCTCTCCTCCTTTCAGCCCTCTTCTTCTCTATTTCGATGCTGCTGCTTGGGTGGTCCATCATCGTCACCATACTCATAGTCTCCATCTTCTTCCGCTCCCCGCAGAACACGAGGGAGATGAATCCGACGGTAGGTGGTCTTTGGTATTTGATCTTTGATCTTATAGTTTATCTGGAATAGAATATGCGGGTGACGATCAACGAAGCTAGATAGTGAATGGTCGCTGAAAATCAAGGCTTGAAAGTGAGGACGTAATGGCTCTCGCGAGTCTCAAATCAATCGTTAAGTTTTTTCCTCTCGCTCGCCCAATGAAATCGGTGTAGAGCCAAATCTGCCACTCTTGCATTCGAATTGAAACACACTTGAAAAATACGAATCCCGTTTCCTTATTCTTTTTTGAGAAACAAAGATGAACTCTGATTTCTGATCTTTGATCTCTCCCTCTCCCTCCCAGATGCGTCTGATCTTCCTCGAGTGGCTGCCGTGGCTGCTGCTGATGACCCGACCCGGCACGACCTACACCAAGCCGAGTGCACAGGTAGAGAGGATTATCGATGAGAGTTTGAAATAAAGGTTATCGTGTCGTCATCCTATCAAGGGGAGTCGGTAAACGCGGAAAAAGTTACCCCGTTTCGATCTCATGGGCTGATTGCAAGTATCTAGGCACAGTCAGGTTGAAGAACCGGCACTTCTTCGGGTTTTGGCCCAGCTTATTCTCGCAGAGTATTCCCTCCCTACCATTCTCATTCCCCACCCTCGCCACATTCGGAGCGGTTGTTGACTGGGCCAAAAGCCGAAGAAGTTCCGAAGAACCTATTTCTTCATTTTTGCATACTTTCCAAAGGGTCCGTGCTGACATCGTCCCAGTCGCAACGATACAGCTCTTCAAGAGATGACTCAACTTGTTGATCCTATTCTTTTTAGCTTGAATATATTTCTTTGTTATGCGGAACGTTATGGTTACTCTAAAATCAGAGAATTTAATCCAATCAATATCAGAGCAAGCCTCCAACTACCGTAGTCGCCGTTCCCGTCGAGACCAAGCGGCTACTCAGGGAGGAGAGTGTCGGTAGACTGGCGCAGCACGACAGCTACGGTAGGCTATCGATCGATGTACTTTAGAGTTCGAAATACGGGTAATCGTATCTACTGTCTCGCCTCGCTGACCCGTGAGATAGTGTGCAGAATGAAGAGACGATTATCCGTATTTCGAACTCTACTAGATAGTCTTCAAGTGTAGGGGAATAGAGGGAAAGGTAGATCTCACTGTGATGATAAATCGATAAGTCATCTACCCTGCTTCCCCTCTTGTCCTATTCTAGCCACACTACAGTACATCTTCACTATTACAAGAATTAACGAGTATGCTCAATTGTTATCGATCGATTACCGTATCCAATTATCGATTATTACAGAATCGCGACTGCCCGGGTACAGTAGGAACGCGTCGCTGGACCAGGATGAGAGTGGAATTGGGAAGGTTGAAGCGAGCGTGAGAGAAGTGCTGGGCATACTGCAGCAGTTCAAGGCGAGTTGGAGTAGAAAGATCTTGATCTTTGATCTTTCAACGCCTTTAAATAGTGGTCGCCGTCATTTCATTTCACACTAGTGATCTCTCGCTTCTCTGACCGGCGAGAAAGTGCGCGGAATGAAGATACCGGTTCTTTTAAAATCATCCCTATTTCACACGCTATTTCACCGTTTGTGTATAGATTCGTATGCATTTCAAATGTAATTGACTTCCTTCTGAGAACGGTGGAAAGAATAATCCTACCACAATCCTACCGTAACCCTACTATCTAGAAATATCGATGTTCCTGACTCCAGAGATATTTCCTTCCAGGAAAAGCTCGAAGACGACGATCGAATGTCGGATGCGCAAGCCGATTGGAGATTCATGGCCCTGGTCCTCGATCGAATCTCCCTGTATCTCTTTACGGGTGAGCAGATTTATTACCGTAACCCACTCCACTTGAAATATTTGAAATCTGCGATTAGGTAACGATAAATGGCACCGTGTAATTGAATTATCTAGGCATTTCACTTCAACATTTCGAATTGTAGAATGAATCACCCAATTTCAGCCCTATTCATCGTCACAATGCTCTTCCTTGCCCTGTCCACGCCGAGAATGTTCGACTTCAGTCCGAATTCTGCCTTGTTGAATATCACTGAATCACCTTAGATTCATGAAATGAATAAATATTTTCAAATGAATTGCATTATAAAATTTAATAAATTTTAAAAAATAAAAATCAGTTCATGATTTGCGTCAAACTATCGCACTAGTACGGTAGAATTTTCACCTTATCCGTTGTTGTTTCACTGCCTCTGGTTCAGTTTTCCTTTGTTCCCGGCGTATGCAGTTTTCGGAGGCTTGTTTTTCAGGCGACGAACCGATGCCCATAACAATTACAGATCATCTTAAGGTAAATTTTAATTGATTCAGTTCAGTATAGTGCTATCTTGCTCTTGTTGTGTTCCAAACAAAAACACTATCGATTGTCCGCTGTGGAAGCTTCTTTTGCTTGTTAAATTTTGTTCTCTTCTAATTGCAGCAATCTGCCAATAAATCCCTCCTAATTCTGATTAGTAATTCTCAACCATTGGACCCTAATGATTGCACGCGAACACTGCAGAGATACGGTCCAGTAAAGGTAAATTATTTATGCCATTGTCTAGTGTATTTATAAATGTAAATCTGCGGTTAAAACTAACCGTTCTGTGCTGATTTTGTTCATTTATATTTATGTATATTGGCTGTGAATCCATCATTATCCATTGTCTGCTTCAGAAGATCGAATACACGCCTGATGGACGGACGGCATTCGTCGATTTCCTTTGCGAGCACTCTCCTCTGCTCGTCGCTCGATGCTACCCGTTCGTGATCGCCTTAAATTTACCCAGCCATGACTAATTATCGTCCGAATGCTCTTGCAAAGCGAAACGAATCAAATTTACATGAAATATGGTCATTTCTGAGGGGTCACTTGCCCTTTGATGCAGAATGGGGTGCTCAATGATCCATTTGCAGGTTGCGACATGAACATCCCGATATACCGATGCCGAAGGGAATCGATATGCTCCTGCCCGGTTGCAGTGTTGAAAATTTTGTTAGTTTTTTTTAAAGATATATTAAACCAGTGGGAGAAATGGATTCTCTTTTTATGCATGTTTTGCTCGATTAAATTCGATGCTAGTGTTTTAAATATTATTACTATTGTATTCAGCTGTACCTACAACATGTACCTCGGTCGCTGTCCAATCACGGCATTGCAACAGCTCTCTATCTGCGCAGAGACTGCGCATATACAATATACAGACCAGGTACTTATTGTGATATTCAAAGCTCGCGCACGAATGATGGCAAACAATATCAAAAGTTCGCGACCTTATTAGCGTGCAATTCAGCTTCATATTCCTATTTGGCAATTCGCTTTGACTGGATGGTCTCCGGACATGGTTTCCTAGAATCCTGAGTAGCATTCAGGGAGAAAATGAAAATTTCAGAGATAATCGCTAGCAAAGGTTCCGTAATATTTCAGGCACGGTGGAAAATCTTTCTTCTCGAGTTCTTATTCAATTTCTCGATGGCACGAGTGCTAAGACTTTCACAAAGGATGCAATGCGCATGTATTATGTGAGTTCGCACTTCAACTTGAAATGTGAAAATCTGCTGTATCTTCATTTCGTGCACTCTCTCGCCATAACAGCTGGCGAGAGAGTGTGTGAAATGAAGAGAAACGGAGCTTCGAGCATTAAATGTGTTCAATGAATGCGAATGTCATTGGATAATTATTGTATGTTCAGTACAGCGACAAGTATAAAGTCAGCCAGTTCTACGCCATCCCGAAGATTGATCAGCTCATCGATTACGAGTTATTATTTTATTATTTATTGTATTATTATTTATTATTTTAATATTTATTCTTTTTTCACACTCCATAATTGTACGCAGAGGTCAAATACTCGTCCCGAAAGGACCTATTCTCTTGTTAGGGGTGCTCCACAGGAGATTTGTTACAGTAGTACGGAGGAGCCGCAAATCTTCCCAAATTTCTCTGAGACAAGGGCATAAAACCATGCAATGATCTCATCCCTGTCTTACTGCAAAATGTTCACAATTTTTGAATCAATTGTTGAGTTCAATTATAATTACAAATCGTATTCAGTCGAGTGTGCGAGATTCCCTGCTGCCAAGACTGCAATATTGCTGAGATGCGGGTAAAGATCGAGAATGCGGAGAGGAATGATGGAACAGGTACGGTATACCAACAAGGTTCGAATAATCAAAAATATAATATAATAGTGGCTGCTTTTCGAATTGTGCACTAGAAGTCCTTTTATGCGCTTGTGGATCCAGAATATTCGAAATGTGAGTTGTGTCCGTAATTGGGAGTTGACTTCTAATTTGTAACACTGTATTGGACCCCTGTAGACTAGTGGCCAGCATTTAGCCAACAATCATAATCGAACGCAACTGCTGAATATCACGGGTTTGACCCCACACTCCAGAAACATGATGAAATGATTCCCCTGATGCTAAACACATCTTTTTTTTCTCAATAATAGGCAGCTTGTGAAATTTAAATACACGTGGTGTTATTGTTGTACTCTCTACACAATGTCCCACTCATTTGCATGCATGGAAGGTCTAGCCCGTCCCTTGTCCTCTATCATCCATCATTACCATACGCATTAGCATGTCGTCATTCGCCACACGTTTGATAACTCTCCTCAGTCTACCCCGTAGAGGAGTGCCAATACGTCCATCTAATCTATAGCTTCTTCAGAAATGCCGGTTCATCCAAATACTCCATCCCCGTCGCCTTCTGCAGCTGCTGACAACAGTGGTTCGAGGGGTACGTAACTTATCTTTGTAACTGTAATTTATTTCCATAGATTTCGGTAATTCGAACAAATCTAGTTACATAAACGCTGAAATCGTATTCTGATTGTTTCTGGTGATAATATAGCTCGAAATACTGGAAACGTTCTCTTCATTTCACACGAACTCTAGCCACTCTGGCCTGTGAAAAACCATGTGAAATGAAGATACAACAAGTATGTCCAGTGATGAGCACTGTCCTCGGACCATAAAACATTTCGGAGGATATGTTTTTGAAGTGTGCCTATTTTTTACATAAAGGTGGTTATAGGTTTCAAAGTATTGCGAAATGATAGAGACAGAAGGCAAACATTTCCATTCCAGTGATCGACTTCCCGTCGATCAACGATCCGTCCGAGATAGCTCGATGGAGAGGAAAGGGCGAAGGTGAGAGGATTACGGTAGATTACAGTAGCCTCCTGGATGATCGATTTTCTAGGCGCAGTACCCGCCCCTGCTGCTGCTCCGTGCTCATCATCCCGGCTGGACAGTGGTTAGTTAGTAGTGCAGATGAAACATGCTTCTCGCAGGCTATTCCTCTATGCCCAGTAGGGCAAAAATCGTGGTAATTCTACTAAAAACAGTTTCGCAACGACTATTAGGTGATATATATCCAATACTTTCGGGAAACTACTTAGAATACTGGGTATCGTCTCTGTTTTTGGCCTAGTCTAGGCAACAACAGCCTGGTATCATCTGGTAGTGCATGAGAATGATAGGGAATACTCTGTAAGAAAAGGTGGGACAACAAAATCATAGAAGTGCTAAGTGCAGCTGGTTGTAGTCATTGTATAGTAGGGTTGCACGTTCGGGATCGGTAATCCCGAGAATGTCGGTATTACCGACAAATGTCGGGAATACCGACCCTTTTTTTCTCTAGACTCTCTCGCTTGCGCGCGCTATTTCTTGTCTCTAACCGTCTGGCGCGAGAGGGGTCGGTAATACCGATCCCGAACCCGCAACCCTATTGTATAGTCGGTTCGATTGCTCTGTTTTACAGTATCCCTTCAATCTTCCTTGCGCGAGTCCTACCTAGCGAAGCGAGCCGAGAAAAGTGAGTAGATTTTATAAATTAGTGTGAACGGTGAAGCATGTATTTTGCCGGCAATTTCATGATTTCGATAGAATGATACTTACCGATCAGGAGTGTACGGTATCTATAAATTTTCGTTACCAACTGGGGACCAAGAATATCAAGTGGTCTGAGATTGATAGCTAAAGATGACAGGAGTATTTTGATTTTTTTTAACCCCAGGTGTTTCGAAAATGTGGGACGGTATCAATTACTTGTTTGTTGCAGTACACCTTCAATCTCAAGACCCAGAGTTTCAACGCCATTTGGAGAATTTTGAGAGAATGGCTGCGAGTCCGTGGATCGATTTTGATAGTGGTGGTGAGTACGAAGCATTTTGTTATTGTCACAGTCGAAAAAAAAGAAAAAGAAAAGCTAAACAAAAATTGGTTTGAGGGTATAAAATAACATCGTTAAAAAAATCGAACCAAAACAATCCATGGGAATTTTGGAGTCGAAAAAGGGCTCAAACAATGGACATGCTTGTTAGTCGAAATTACCCTTTTCAACTAAGCTAGGACCGGAGACATCATTCAAATTTGCTTAATGAACGATACGAATAATAGACAGAACGGTTCAGCATTTCACGATTTATTGTTAGTTCTGTGATTCTGTGGTGAAAACATGCGCCAAGAACTGTCGAAAATTCGAAGAAAGTCAGTGTGTGTAAAACCATACACGGGGTTGAAAAGTTTGGCCACCTCTTCCATGAGGGCCTCTGATAACCTTGAGATCGGTTTCCGAATAGGACCTTTCCGGTTTCGAGAAGTAGGTTATATTTAATGTGAATTTTGGTTTTCATAGTGCAATTAATCTTTCAGAATATACCTCGTTTAAATGCTAACCAATTTTAGATTCGCTACCCGTGCCAGGGGTCGCTTCGATCTCGCGGTCTGGAAATGGCCTGTTCGCGAAGGGATACGAGAAAAGAGGTACGGTAGACAGCTGATGTGTAAACTTGAAGCGAACGAAGATTGGTGCTGAGGCAGTAATCAGTACTTGGGAAAGCTGTGAAACACGAAACGTTCTGGACTTCCCGCTCCACTCTTTCTCTAATAATCATTCCAGTTGCTGCTCCGTCAACTGCTCGAAGCGAAGTGAGAAGCGCCCCCACACAGATTCAAGTTCGGACAGCAGTTACAGTTGGAGGAACGGGTACGGTAGAAGTGGTTACGGTAGTATCAAAGTTGCGGTTTTCCGTTTGATTAACGCTTCAGTGGCATTGATGTCAGTGAAATAGTAGTATCTTAATGAAGCATTGAAACACGAGTCGTTCTGGGCTAAGTTAGGTGTAAAAATCTTTCGAAAAGCCTTCAAAACGGACTAATTCATTTCATGTCGGGGGTATATTGACGAGGCATATCATACATGCCTCGTCAATGGAAACCTCTAAAAACCGGAAATGATTTCGTATTTTATGTAGCTTTCGACGACTCTTTTCTTCTCTGGGGTACAGTAGTAGAGGTTACGGTAGTGTCCAAGTTGAATTTCCTTTTGATTTGTAATTGTTGTGTATGGGCTCTTCAAATTAATTAATGTCAATGAAGTAATCATTACTTGATGTCGTTTTGAAACACGAATCATTCTGGGATTTCCTCTCCATTTAACAAAAAAAAATCATTCCAGTTGCTGCTCCGTCCACTGCTCAAAGTGGATCCACTTCTCAAGCAGTGGGCAAGGTGTATAACATAGACGGCATGCAATTTGGGAGAACAGGTACGGTGTGAGACGCATACGGTAGCGGTACGGTAGAAGGGATTACGGTAGTGTCCAAGTTGAGTTTGATGAAAAACATTCTCGGCTTACAGCTCCACTTGTTCTAACAATCTTTCCAGTCCCTGTTCGTGATGGAGAAGAAGAGGGCAACGCGCAATTTAGGAGAACAGGTACGGTATGAGAAACGGGTACGGTAGAAGGGATTACGGTAGTGTCCAAGTTGAGCTAGCTGAAATGTGTACTAGAATTCATTGATCACCAGGTTATTTGATGCTGCATGACAGTTTATAATTTGGCGAAGTTAATTTATTTTGTATCGCTCGATTCCTCTTTTTTTTAAACGATTTTCTTCAATATTACTTAGCCCTTTACTCAGCCGTAGTTCTGGTTGTATTGAAACACTAATGCGAAGTGTGCGCTAATTGCAGGATCGGACGTCGCCGCGTCTCGGCCATCCGCTCGGGACGCGCGAGTGACCGCGAGGGAGGCGTCAGAGAGCGAGAGGGAGGAGGAGCGAGAGACGCCTACACCGAGTAGGCTCATGTGGGAGGATGGAATGGGTGAGTGGGAGATATCTTTTTCCTAGTTTGATCATCAAAAGCGAAAATAGTATTTGTGGGACAGTGGAACAAAGCGTTCATGGGTTGAAAATTTAACTGACTTATAATGAGAGAAAAATTTTACAAATGGGTTATTCCAGAGCTATCGAATGACGTCGCCGCCGAAGTGCCAGAGAATGCGATTAATGTGACGGACAACAGCGGCTCCGGATTCGGGCGGTCCTCGAGAGACGATACGAGAGGTACGGTAGGACTACGGTCGCAATCGATTATTGACTTTTTTAGAATCGGAGCGAGCAGTGGATAACAACGGATTCGGCGAGTTCTCCAATGAGGATACGGTAGCAAGAGGTACGATAGGGCTATAGTAACGATTGATAATTGTATTTTTAGAATCGGAGTGGACAACGGACAACAGCGGCTCGGGATTCGGATTCGGCAGGAACGTCGCGAGTGGAGCAGCGAGGATGCGAGGTGAGGTTTTATTCATGGCACTGGTGAGATCGAAGGGTGACGGAGTGGGGGCATCCGCAAAATGGTTCTTGGCTTAGAGAGCTGTCGCCGTTTAGAATAGGTGACAGTCCACCACAGTCATCATTCCTTGCCCATCAGTGGTTCATGGTAGAAAAAGTTCAGTCAATTCACCCCCGCAATATGTGTGCTTCACCCACTCATCATACGCGAAAGGAATGTTTCAAATGAATGAGTTGCATTGATACGAAAACAATCCAAAACATGACAATCCTCTCGTTGACTCTGATGTTTTTTGTGATCGATTAAACGATTTTACCGCCTAACAGGTAGGTCCTCACTTATTCGTACAAGGTTATTTGTAGGAGTTTCGACGAATTAAAGATTTTTTATAGAGCCGTCACCATCTCTTTTGGGATTGAAATTGGGAATGTTAGGTAGATCATTCGCCATTGTGCTCGACTTTTCAATTTGCAGAACCGTCTCCTCGTCCGTCGGACAACGTCTTCCTCACGCCCACACTGCCCCGTCTGGACGCGGGTGTGGGTGAGTTCCCCATATACATTCATAGCTGTGAGCGCCGATTTCCCTAGGCAAACTTTGCGTGTGTCGGTGACCCGTTCAATGAAGGACAATTTTTGGAAAATTTGAGCACTGACCCGATGGATTTGATAGCAATTTCTCGAAAATTGGTCAGAAATAGGTAGTAACCACTTCTACAATACAACCACTTTTGACATCGGAGACCCGTTTAAATTAGAAAAAATATTCGCAAAGAGCACCCCCGATTCACGTGTGCATGAATCTACTGTGTCCATCCCTGAATGCTTCAGTTCCGTTCCGTATGGTCATCTCTACGAGCGTGATTCCCGTCGTCGAGCCGAGTGACGTCATCGTCGAGAACTCGCGAAGGGCGACGGAGGGACAGGAAGAGCATGGTGAGCACCTGTTGATATTATTTTTGGCGCACCGTAGCACACCGAAAAATGTGAAAAACTGCGTTTCTTACGCAAAACTTTGATATAGATCAAGGGTGTGCAAAAAAATTCTCGACGTCTCATTTCGCCATAATCTCTCGCTCTTTCTGACCGGCGAGAGAGCATTGCGAAACGAGAGGTCCAGAAATTTTTGCACACCTCTGATATAGATTCGTTTCCTTCTATTTGTTCGCCCCATGGAAAAAACGTCTTTTAGAATATAGAAGTTCGCAACAAAATGAGTATTGTTTCAGCACCATTATCGGATCCGGAACATCTCGTCGAGTCTATCGAATTCAGGGGTTTATTTTTCTCAAATTGTTGTCAAAAATGTAACTCACATGGCGGATTACAGTTTCGCAGATGGTTTTGCATTGTCCAGAGCTATAGCTAACATACGTGGGCAAGCATTCTCCGAATAAATGTTCGCAGTGCCATGTGAAAAATGCCGAGCACTATGATTTCGCACATAACTTGCAGGATGATTTCAATTGGTTATAAATAGAAAAAGGCACGCCGAGCCGAAGACCGCGTCAGCCAGCCAATTGCAGTATAAGCACATTGCAGAGCCCCGTCCGGACTCGCGACTCTGCCCATCGTCGTCCCCCTGCCCATCCCACCACTCGATCGAAGCGTCGTGCCAAGCGGCCGCGAAACCGGAATGTACCGGGTTTGGATCCGGATTCGGAGGTAGTTAACTACACTTGATCTTTGATCTATTCATTTTCAATTTAAATTTATACAAATCTCGCGATACAGATGCCCGTCCTCACTCCGCGCCCATTCCATCCCTCCTCGCGCTCTCGCTCGATGCGCCTCACGCGGCCCCGAGACCGGAATCTACCGGGTTCGGAAGAGGAGGTACCTTTTTGTGTTCGTTAATTGGATCCTTCATATGTGTGATCGAAAGGCGACGGTGTGAGGGCCTCTGCAAAAAAAAACGATAAGAATCGCTTCCATGCTGTGCTGAGTTCTCCGTACAGTAGGACGCTTGAAATTCTAAACTTGCAGGGGTACAGGATTTCGCATGTACCCCCGTAAGTTGGAGGTGACCGCTCTCCACTGCCACCAATGAAATCTCCATATTCAGATGGCCGTCCGCACAGTGGTCACTGCCCCGCTCCGCCCTCTCCCCTGCCCCTCCTCTCACTCTCACTGGGTGGAAATGCGCCCCAAGCCGCCACTCACTCGATACCCACTGGGTTTGGGTTCGGAAGAGGTATTTTTTTCTGTTTCTGGCAAATGGGATCGCCTTACATAAAAGCTGTGATTTTTTTTCATACTGGCACAATTTGTACCGTACAAGCATAGTATTTTCGGCACTTCTCTGTGTTTTGGCCAAGCCTATTCTCTCAGAGCATTCCCTCCCTATCGGGGCCAAAAAAAAGAGAAGTTCCGTAATTTCTTCTCCAAACACGAGAACTACTAAGCCCATTCCAGAATCACCTGACGGCCCCACTCCATCTCGATCCTCCCTCATCTCGCTCTCTATTGATGGATCTCAGGCGGTCGCTAATCCGGAGCCCACTGGGTTCGGATTCGGAAGGGGTATATTTTTCTGTTTTTGAAGAAAGAAAAATTGATTGATTATCGAGAATAGTTGATCCCACTATAACGTTTGTGAAACATAAGCTAGCATGTTAGATAAATGGTACTTTTTTTAAAAATTTCCACTCTGACACAAGTCCCTCCATTCCAGATGGTCGTCCGCCTTCCGATCTCGTCACCACCTCCACTGCTCCATCTCCATCTCCCCTCCCTCTCCCCGTGTCCATTCCTGTGTCCAGTACGTACTTAATAATATAATAATATTTATGCTATTTCGATGAAATAACGGTGAAACAAAGTAAAAATAGTATTAGAATGGAACAAGAGTACAATAATTCATTACAGTTGAGGCAATAACGGGAACTACTTTGTATTTTTGTCACGTTCAAGAACGGGCAGCCGCTCAATTGATCTCAAAACTGTCATATTTTGAACAGAAAACGTTTGAAAATCCAAAATTTTCTTTCAGGTAGCCGCTATCTTTCACCTTTACATATTAGTTGTCCGAAATATGTTTCTATTGACATGACTTTACGAACACTGCATTCCAGATGGTCGTCCGCCCACCGGTTTCGACGTCTCTTCCCCTCGTCCATCTCCCTTCCCATTCCCCATCTCGGACGATGGATACGCGCCCCAAGTGGTGCCCAAGCCATTGAAGAGGAAGGAGAAGAAGGAGGAAGCGACCAATTCGGGTACGGTAGCATTTAAATGGATCTCGTGGCCTTTTCTTAAAGATGTAAGATAAGTATTTGAGCTCGATAGCAGTTTGAAAAAAATCGCAATTAATGGAAATGTGTGTGGTGATCGGGTACGATGAACGTGCGGTATCATTAGGACATTCGTGCTTATCGGACTTTCAACCATAATTTTTAGATGCTTTGGAGGTAAACAACTCGTTGCATGACTATTTGACTTTGAAAGCTTAAATGCTTACAGCCCGTTACTGTACCGACAGTACGCTGTCGATCTCCTCTGACGAATCGGAGGAAGAAGAGAGGCAAGAGGAGGTGGAGGAGGAATTGGACTCGGACGATCTCCTTCCAGGACAAGAAGATCTGAAGCAGTGGACGAGTGGTGGGTTAATGGCACTAGCCTAGTATGACAGATGAAGCATACATACATGGCACTAGGTCTGTTGCGAAAATTCGCATAATGCTGTATTTTGTCAGTAGATTCTCATCCAGTATTTTATCAGGCGAATGGGGTCCCTACCAAAATGTCCCCCCTCTCTCTCGACCACTACCAAAATGTCCCCGCCGCGCGCTACCAATATGTCCCCCTACCAAAATGTCCCCCCACTACCAAAATGTCCCCGCTACCAAAATGTCCCCTACCAAAATGTCCCCTCGCTCCTCCCTGGCCAGAGCGCATAAGATAAATCATGACTTTCGCTGAGTGGGGCAATTGCTGATATTTTCATAGACGACTGGGGACGTATTCATAAATTCAGACTCAAGTGGGGGATACTCCAAGTTCAAAAGCACATAGAATTCGAGTGTTTCGAAATATCATATAGTCTGTCGTTGGCGTGCGATCAGGAGATCAGGAGGGAAGAAGTGACTTATGAATAGAGATGGGAAAGGAAGAGGGAAGAGTGTCTAATTGATGCAAATTGAGCCGCGATCTTCCACAAGAGCGAGAGGGAATGGCCACTCTTCCACAAGAGTGAGCGCTCTTCCACAAGAGTTGTTCACAAAATGAG
>LS487185.1:272557-296464 GCA_900490705.1 Pristionchus arcanus | reverse complement strand
GTCAATCCCATGAAGGTGCTAGCGAATATTACCTGTTAACGCCCATCAAAGAACGTTTGATAGCAGGATCAGTTACTGTACTGTGCAAGCACCCTGGTTCAAATATGAATTTTTAAAAAAACAAAAAAAACATCGGGGAATTAGCCCGCACTCATTTTGTGAACAACTCTTGTGGAAGAGCGCTCACTCTTGTGGAAGAGTGGCCATTCCCTCTCGCTCTTGTGGAAGATCGCGGCTCAATTTGCATCAATTAGACACTCTTCCCTCTTCCTTTCCCATCTCTATTCATAAGTCACTTCTTCCCTCCTGATCTCCTGATCGCACGCCAACGACAGACTATATGATATTTCGAAACACTCGAATTCTATGTGCTTTTGAACTTGGAGTATCCCCCCACTTGAGTCTGAATTTATGAATACGTCCCCAGTCGTCTATGAAAATATCAGCAATTGCCCCACTCAGCGAAAGTCATGATTTATCTTATGCGCTCTGGCCAGGGAGGAGCGAGGGGACATTTTGGTAGGGGACATTTTGGTAGCGGGGACATTTTGGTAGTGGGGGGACATTTTGGTAGGGGGACATATTGGTAGCGCGCGGCGGGGACATTTTGGTAGTGGTCGAGAGAGAGGGGGGACATTTTGGTAGGGACCCGAAAAAGTGTTGGTGAAATTACTGATGTACAAAAAGTTGTTAAGAATGTGAGACCATTTGAGAGCTCGATAGCTCTTGTTTTAGGAATACTAGCAAGCGAAAGTGGTAACGTTCAATGCACGTGCGATTCTAGACGTCGTACCTTGTATTAACAATAAGTTCATGCTTACAGTACGTACCCGCGTGGAATCGATGAACTCTGACGATTCACTGGACTCGGACGATCTGCTGCCAGGACAAGAGGATCTGAAGCAGTGGAGAAGTGGTGGGTGGCAATATTTGTTTTCAAAAGTGGATTTTGAGTTCCATAGGCGGTTCTAGTTGAATTAGGCTGTCAACGTTAATTGCTTGTAATTTGTTACATGTTATTTGGCTAGATGAGTTTGCGTTTCATTTGCGAATTGTAGTTTCTTGAGAGATGAATGTCGCAATAAAGCTTCTGATAATTTGAAAAATCGGTGAAATTCGGACCAGCAACTCCGTGTTTCTTTCAGCTCCCGATATCACATTCCCTCGCCGCACATCTTCCCGATCTACTGTCCCAGATTCAGATGAGAGAAAGGAGGATGATAGATGCGGTAGGTGTACGGTAGGAGTAAGGAGTGGGAAATATCGATTAATTGAGCAATGGGAGCAATATTGACTATTGATTCACCCAAACGTGTTTAATACTAGATATCGGGAAAATGAGAAGAGGATGAATTGTCATCGAAACCGCAGTCTTACAGGGTACAAAAATTCCAGATTCGACCTCATTCTCGTCTGCTACCGTATCCCCGCTACCGCAGAATGATACGGTATCCCCGCCGCGGGACGCTCCCAACGCATCGATCGATTACGATACCGTATCGGACGAGGAGGAACTCAGCTCGGGTTCTACCGTATGCTTCTCGGACACTGCAGAAGGTACTGTAGGGTAGACTGACATGGGAGGGTCGAGAAGTGTCCGAAAGGTTTTTAGAAAAGGCTGTCGCCATGCAATAGGGCATCACTAGAGTAGCCGAAAACTGAGCGAACGTTATCACGAACTGATTATTTTTCAGTCGCTATCAATTCGTGTACGTCAACCGATGGAAGGAAGTCCGCGGAGGAGAAAGATGGATTGGAAATGATCAAGAAAGGTGATTGATAGGTATTTGCTAGGCTGAGGCAAACCCGCGATGTTGGATCTTCACAAGTGGTAGATGACTATTATGAGGCCGATTGCGTAAGAATCAGACAATGCTCTGTAGGGGTCGGTACAGCTAAAAATTGAAAATTTCACTTTTGATAGTGTTTGGGACGCTGAGTCTTATTCGCTATGTCTCGTTGTCTATAACTCGCTAATTTGCATAATTTTGAGCATTATCGATTTTTGCAAATCACAGTTACTAACTTGTATTTCAAGAACTAGAAGAGATAGACCCTACAATAGTTATAATTTCTGAATCCTCATAGCATGACGAATACGGCTGTGTTATCAGATCAGTGATATCTATCCTCGATCTTGAAATTCGACGGATCTCGGCTCCCAGACTAGAGTAACCAAATCTAATAACATGCACGTGTAGAGGGAAGTTTGATTACCAATCTCTGAAAATTTCAACTTCCAAATTTATACCTAACTCCAGTTACACCCAAAAGAGTGAGTGTAAAAGCGTTGAAAGTATGGAGAAATGTGGCCATTCCCTTCTCCCCCCCCTCTCATTCTCCTCCTTCGTATGCAAATCGTCCGATTAGTCGAGAGAATCCGAGGGGAGTGATGGAAATGAGCTTTTTCTTCGTGATTTCATCAGTTTACACTCACTCTTTTGGGTGTAACTGTAGTTAGGTATAAATTTGGAAGCTGAAATTTTCAGAGATTGGTAATCAAACTTCCCTCTACACGTGCATGTTATCAGATTTGGTTACTCTAGTCTGGGAGCCGAGATCCGTCGAATTTCAAGATCGAGGATAGATATCACTGATCTGATAACACAGCCGTATTCGTCATGCTATGAGGATTCAGAAATTATAACTATTGTAGGGTCTATCTCTTCTAGTTCTTGAAATACAAGTTAGAAACTGTGATTTGCAAAAATCGATAATGCTCAAAATTATGCAAATTAGCGAGTTATAGACAACGAGACATAGCGCATTCGACTTAGCATCCCAAACACTATCAACTGTGAAATTTTCATTTTTTTAGCTGTACCGACCCTTGTCCGATTCTTAGACAACCGGGCTCTTATCCGCCTAGAGCTGCGAATATTGCGATAATGACTATCTATACTTTCTGAAAACTATTGCGTAAATTGGGACTTGTGGGGTTGATGCTTCGTAGATAGTTTATGCTTGGTGTCGACTTTTGTTCACAATGAAAGCTTGAAACCTGTTCCCTAAATTTTCTCAAAGTATTTGAACGAGCGCAGTATTACTATATTTCACTGGCAAGGGTTATTCAAGTCAATGCAGATGATGTCGTCCCTTCTCCAGTGGATACGGTAGATGAGGATTACTACGAATGGCTCGCACGAGAAGATCCGCGGCCAAGAGGTACGGCACCGAGTAGAGTTTGGAATGCGGGTCGACGTCTCCCCATGTCACACTATGGTCGAGGAGTGAGATGGTGTATGAAATGAGGAAACGGCGGCCCGTACTGCGCACTCTGGCAAAGAGTGGGGAGGGGGGGGGGCGTCAAGAATTTGATAAAATCCGTAAGCAAAATACGCGTAAACCCCGTTGTCTGATGTTTCGTTTAGACGAAGCATGAAGCCACGATTCGGTTTTCAACGGATTTTTTTTTTTGTAAAAATTCCTTTCTGAACATTTGGTCACCTATTTTTTCCATGTGAAGTATGAAAGTGATACGGTAGCGAACGATTGCCTTCAGCCTCGCTGGTTGGCAGCTCGCCAGAAGCCGACACTGAGCCGCAGCCGTTTGCGTGGGGACGAGGAATCGAATTGAAGATTGAGGATACGGTAGATGCAACCGTATCTCTGGAAGCGGAAGGTGAGTACTGTAGGAGGGTGTCGTATCACTGGTGGGCTAGGAAAGGTGACTGGTGGTCTGTAACCATTTCTAAACGGCGACAGATCTCAATTTGCGGAAGCCATAACGATGTAACCTTTAGATCTCACCAGTGGTAGCCTTATATCACGGTAATTGTCTTATCGATAACTGTTTGTAGAATCGCCTTTGCCCGACCAGCAGCCCGAACCGAGCCGAAACGCATTAGGCAAAGTGATCCCGACATTCGGAGGAAGGAAAACTAAGTAAACCCAATATAATAATGATTAAACACTGTAGAATCATTAATCACCACTCATTGTGCAATTTTAATCATTTGTAATAATGTGCAGATTTTGTGAGATCTGCCCCCCTGTTCATTCTTTTTTGTATGCTTCTTGTTGTGCAATTCTCTCCAATATTCGTTTCTTTGTTTATTTTTCTTTTCTTTAGACTCGTTTTCGCTGTTAATCACTGTCTTTGAAGTATCACAAAGTATAATACAAATTATTTTCAAGATGAACGTATAAAGCTAGAAGAATATTGGATTGTTACAGCAATCGAAACCTGGTTTGAAACCCAGTTGATGTACCTGATAAGGATGAGTCACTGATTAGTTTACCCCTGTTAATTCAGGCGTCCAATCGATGCAAATAACGATTGATGAACACTTGAAGGTGAATAATATTGATTATTTTTTGTTATTTGTGCTAGCTGAATATCGGATCACTACACATCCTCTTTCGATGGTTCAAATTACCCCTTGAACAGTGATCATCGTCTCTGAATTATTTCGCCCCTAGTTGGTAACGAAAATGCATGATCTGGGCTGTGTTAAAAATTCTGGTCTTTCTGCCCTGCACCGGAGCATTTTCTCAATGATCTGCCGGGCCGACATGGTTTCGAGTCGTGATCTTTGATCTTTACCAGCATCCCGCGAGCGACCCGTACAACAAGCGGCGCCTCATCCTGATCGGCGACTATCAATTGGACGAGGAGGATTGCGGTCTCACGCTGCTCCGTTATGGATCGATCAAGGTGGGAGGGGGATGCAACGATGACGAGTTTAGTGTTACTTGACCTGTGTTTAGTTGTTTGCGTAAAGTAATTCAAGTGTATCGAGCAATCGGACTCTCATTAATCGTGAACAAAATGTTTCATGCATGTAGAACCATTGAAACAAACACTTTCAGCGGTTGATGTAAATTAATGGTTCAGAGAATCGATTGGACGCCGGATCGCTTCGCGGCCTTCGTCGATTTCGAGTGCGAGCACGCGCCTCTGCTCGTCGCCCAATGCTTCGCGTTCGTTTATTTTTATTAGTTATTTATTTGATTGTTTGTTTACTTTTTTTACACTGTAGAGATCGAATTGTATTGGAAATCACTCAAAAAAAATTACAATGTCGAATGAGTTGATAATGAGCGAGAAATTGACGAAATTGACCCCAAAATTGTTAGATACGTTTTATTTGATAGTTAACCACGATAGCTGTAAAATAAGGTAATTTCAGGCTGCACAAGCGAAATCCGGCAGTGCCCTTTCCCCGGGACGTCGCCGTCCTACTGCCCGGGTGCAGCATCGAAAATTATGTAAGCTCGAGTTTATTTTTTTTTAATGAGGTATTTCTTCAATTTTTGCTCCAGCCTTTTCTCGGAGAGCATTCCCTCCCTATCATTCTCATTCCCTACCTCCTCCACTTTCCGAGCTGTTGTTGCCTGGGCCAACAATCGAAGAAGTTCCAAAAGTGCAACTAAAATATCGCTGGTACATGCTGCATTTATGTTGCATTCATGCTTCAGCTGTATCTACAAAACCTGCCCGAGACGGTCTCAAATTTCGCCATCAAGAGGAGTCTCAATCTGACTAAGGACAACCGCGTTTTCCGGCCAGGTATGAGTGATAGCCCCTCGATTGCCTTTTGAGAATCAGGAAGAATTAAAGGTGAGAATCGGCAGGTGAAAATTTGCAATTTTAGTACTGAAACACCGAGTGTTCGTCACAAAAACTACGCCCGTGGCGGGGGAGGCGGTTCTAGGTTTCAAACCAGTGATGTATCCCATCCCCTCTCATCGATTCCACTGCAGGCACTGAGGAAGAGCCCCTCTCACGGGCCGTTGTGCAACTATCGAGTAGGCAAGCCAGCGACTACGCTCGGAACGATGTCCTGAATACCTGCTGGGTGAGATTTAGAGCCCGAAATATGCGAAACTCTTCGATTTTTGGACCAGGCAACAGCCGCAGTGAATGTGAAGGAGGTAGGGAATGAAAATGATAGAGAGGTAAAAAAAATCGAAGAAGTAGCGAAACATGAGCCACCGTCCCTTTTCACATACTCCCTCGTCACTCCAGCTGTTGAGAGAGTATGCGAAATGAAAAGAGACATTTGTATTGATATGTAAAATGTACACATGCCGATCATTAATGTCTTCGCGACCGGTAGGTTATCTAAAAATTGTGAAGCATCAATGATGCTAGATAGTAATAGATTCTTTTTTACGGTGCAATGCCTTTCAGGCAAGATTCAAGCCAAAGTAGTTCAAGAGGTCTATCGCTTGTGAAACATAAACGGCTCAAAACAATCATATCAATTTTTTTGTTTTATTTCAGGTAAGATTCAAGGGCGTTGAGAAGCAGTTCCACGCTATTCCCCACATTCCGGTGCTTACCGATTACAGGTTATTTTAATTCATTTAATTGTTTATTTTTATTCATTCATTTATAATTTGAATATTTCTTAATAGTTCTTTGGATAGTACTTGTTATTTATATTAATTTAATTATATTTGTTTAAAATTATTATTTGTGAATAGTTTTTAGTAAAGTGTGCGCGACAGACGGCTGCAAGGAGTGTAACGTGGCCGAGCTGCGGGAGATGATCGTGGGCGAGGAGTGGAAGATGCGGAGAGGTACGGAAAGCGACGACGAGAGGATTAGAGAGTGTTTGATAGACGCGCCGGGTTAGAAAGAGCGTTGGGAAGAAAAGCACAACTTTAGCATGGTCAACGGACATTCTGTGGCGTGATTTTTTGCTATAGCGAATGCTTTTTTGGCTATTCTACTGTGCTGAATTTGTTTATTCTTCAGAATCGAAGGAGCTTCCTGCCGCTCAAGGTGCCATTCCCAACGTCGACGACTACAATAGCTGTAGAGGTTCGTAAAATACTAGAAAGAAAACGATGATGAGCTCTTTCGGCACTTTTGTATGCTCTAATAACTGGTAATAGACAGCGACGATAGTCAATAGAAATGATTACAGTACCCTATCCTCTTCTTTCTCCGCCCAAGGAGTATTCAAAGAAATTGCGACCGCAGAAAGTGAAGAAAGGCGAGTTGAAAGCTGTAATTAGGAGAAATTTATGTGGAGTGGCCAAATAATGAGCTTACTGTAAGAATTGTGAAATTATAGTTGCGAAATCAATGGCGGCTGATGATTGTGAGTCGGTGCTGAATTGGCGTTCCTTCAGAGAAGAGACAGGTGAGATTTTCGAATTTTTTTTTCTGGATTTCGAGTGTTATAGAATCGGTGTTTCAGCATATGTTATAGCAAATGTAGAGTGAATGATGAAGCAGTGAATGGATGAATATGTCGCGTATACGAATAATATTTCAGTGGACTCGGCAGCAAGTCCGGTGCTGTCTGGCGATGAAAGGGGAAGGAATGACTGCGTGGACTTGGTCGATCTCCTGTCGGGAGCGGAGGAGCAGCGAAGTGGTGGGCTTTACTATTTTGTTGTGAAAATGAAACCCGAATTTGGACCTGGACGATTTAAATTTCATGGGTGGGATATGCAACCGGGCATTGTAGCTTTTCGATTATATCTAGTGATACTGTGTAAAAAATATTTATGAGGCGGCTCATTCATAAGCATTTTTGCAGTTTTCCGAGTGAAACAATCTGGATTCAGAATATCGAATTCTTGTTTCATGGAGGTCTTTAGTTGCTATGACTGAGCGGTTGTGCCAATTCTGTTGCGCGAAATAATCAAGGCATGAACATTAAAACTCTCATAACAAACTTGCTCAAGGGTGCGCCCCGTCGCCAACATTTCCGCTCGAGCTCACGGATTCGGTATCTTCGCGGAGTGATATCGATGGATCCGGCCAGGATACGGTATCTGATGATGATACCGTATTCGATGAGAGTTCGGATACGGTGGACTCAGAGGCAGGCAAGTATCGTTCGAGCGAATATCATGAATGGCTCACGCGTGAAGATGCGATAGTAAGAGGTACGGTAGTGATACGGTAGCGATCGATTATTGATTTTCCGCTGTCAGATTCTGGATGTTACTCCTCCGATTCTGAAGACGACATTGTACCACTTCCGTCGAGTCTACCAGTGACCTCCTGGGGAAGGGGAATCTAAGTGAAGATTACGGTAGATGTGGATTAGAATACGGTAGCCTACTTACTTTCAGTATTGACTAGATGCTCCTAGTTGAACTCACACTATATACATAATTTTATACAGGAATATTTGTCTAACACTTTGTTGCTTTACCTTTGTTATACCTTTTTAGACTCGTTATGTTGTATTTTATCCATTTTCTCTGTTTTTGTCGGTTACATTAAGATGATATTTCCCAAGGAATTTTCTAATAAAGCAGATGTGTTGCCTCCTTCGTTGAAATTTGCTCCGAAACCTGGTTGCAGTCCAGTTTGTGTATCTGATCAGCCACGCTTGCTCGTTTCTTTCCAAAAAATGCATGTTTTGAAATTAAAAAAAACTTTTTTCTTATGAGAAAAATGGCATCGGACAAAAACGCAGTTGGCGATCGTCGAAAAGAGCGAGTACCGTAGTAGATATTCAAATTTTATCGACTACTTTCCCAACTCGTGTATCTTAATCTTTCGTTTTCATAATTTGAATTGTCAAAATGTTTTTCAGGCAGCTAAACAATGGATGAGCCGTCAGAGGATGACGCCATTCGCGAGTTCTTCCAGGTGAATACTGTGCGGAGTTGAATTTTGAAAAAATTTAGTGTCCACGCCTCATTTCGTAATGTTCAATTCCCTTCCTGTAAGCAGTCAAATTGTAAAGATGATTTAGCCGTGCCTTCAGCAAAGCAGAACACCGAGCAGAGATTTACCTAGTCTCTAATAACACTACCGGGATTTGTCAATTATGTTAGGGCTTTCGAAACATTTCTCGCTAAAATATCCGATATTCGATGATTTTTGCGCTGACGCTTGGAAGAAATGCGCCTCGATACTGTAAACTGGGGCTTCAGCGGTCACAGTATTGAGGTGTATTCGTGTTTTAAAGATCATATAACAGTTGATGTCTTACTTGTCGCTAGCCCGACATCATTATATCGTATTTGTTGTACACGCATAGTCCAATCTTTTCTTGACACATGATATTTACATATGCTATAAATATATTATTATTATTATTATTACTTTCATTTATTGCCTTCAGGAGCACGGATGTCGTCGGCGTCTCGTGCTCATTGGCGAGTGCGAACTGGACGAGAGCAACTGCTGGGATATGCTGCTCACCTATGGAACGGTCGAGGTACGGCTTGATTCGTAGGTTGCAAATTCGTTGTTGTATTCTTACACTAAAGGTGCTCAGAAATTTGGACCAAAGCGCGTACTTTTATCTGGGAAACCATTGAGAATTTGTCTGGGAACCCAGTGGGAAGAAATGGGCTCTCTGTCCCCTCTCCCTCACCCTGGGAAACCAGTGAGAATGGCTGACCACGCCCACTTTCCCTGGGATGTAGCTTGTTCGGAACTTCCTCGATTATTGGGCCATGAAACGACTGCTCGGAATGTGCAGTGGAGTTGGGAATGAGAATTACAGTGAGGGGATGGATACTGGAAGTATTCGAAAATCCGTGTTCCAGGACATCCAGCTGACGTCCGATCGTCTGGCGGCCTTCGTCGACTTTGAGTGCGAGCACACGCCCCTGCTCGTCGCCCGATGCTTCGCGTACGTTTATTATTTATTTATTTAATTTAATTTTCAATGCGAAAAGCAAGTGATCGGATTCTACTGGAAACAGAACATGCTGATAAGCCATTTAGCGATTTTTAAACATATTTTCACGTTCTTATCCTTGTACATGGTACATTAGGTGCAGTAATCAACGAGAAAAACTGGTAAGATAGAATGGAATGATAATTTTGCCGCAGGTTTTCGAGAAGCAATCCGCTCGTGCCGTTTCCGAATGGCGTAGTGACGCTGCTGCCCGGCTGCAGCTTCGACAAATTCGTACGCATTTCTCCCTTGAATTCCTTATTTTTTATGAATTTTCTGGCACAAATTGTTGGGAAAATGGTACCGAGACCCCTCCAAGAAGCCTCGAAATAGGTGTTTCGTCAGTGATTGAACTATCCCACGACTTCGTAGTCATGCTAGAGAAGGTACAATAGAAGTGAGAAAGATTAAACATATTGTATCCTCGTGTGAGACGTTACTGGCACCATCCCATTCTCAATTGTAAAATGAGTTTATTGCAGGTGATGCTGCACAATGTGCCTCGCGATCTCTCCACGCACGCGCTCCACTTGTATTTTGCCGAATGGTGCGAGCAGGAGGTCAAGGTGTACCGACCGGGTGAGTGGCAGTGACTAAAATTCAAATACCGATTGCCTGTTGATCCTAAATGTGATCCCATTGTGGAGGAATGTGGACTGCTCGTTACCTCAATAGTCACAGTCCACCTCGTGAAGTTTTGTTTCGCAAACTCACTAAGTGCTCGTTCTTTGGGCGAATTTCGATATCGCTGACTTATATTGCTATTCAATTCAGTACTATCCTGTTCTGTTGTGGACTGTTGCACGGTAGCACAAGAGATTCACATGATTGCATAACGGTTGCTAGTGCAGGCCAGAAAGAAGAATGGTCCCGACTTTCCGCGCTTATAGCGACTCCTGTTTAAGTTTTAATTTCTGCTCGTCTCACATCAGGTCCCATCGATCGTCCGTCAGCACGCGCCGTAGTCGCCCTGCCCATGTTGGCGGAGGAGTTCCTGAGTGAGGGACTGAGGGTGATGGTGAGTATAGATTGTTGTATTGAATAGTGGTGGAATAATGAAGAAAAAATCCTCGTTCCGCATACTCTCGCCTAGTCGACGGGTGAAAGTGAAGGCATAAATGAAAGAATAGTCCCTTCATGTGCCAGTCCTAGTCGAGAAGTTGTCGATTTCAACTCGAAATTTTCGAGGCAATTAGTGTGGATGAGAAAATGCTTTTGATTACCAAAAAATAGTTTTCGCTCGTTTCTTGAGTACAAAGGTGACAAGTAGCTGAACAATGCAAGGGTTGGCGCCGAAAAATCGGTGTCTTTGACTTTTACAAGGGGATCTATGTTTCGGAATCGCGGGTACTGAAGTTAATGAGCACCAGGTCAACACCCGAATCTCGTTGCAGGTGCCCGTGAACGGGCGCGTGCACAAATGCTTCGCCATTCCAGAACTGGCCGTTCTGACGAACGTGAGGTGAGTTGGGGTTTCAGTTACTGGATAGAAGGTGGGAGGAACGGACAGGGATAATAAAACTGCACTTTTGATTTAAAAAAAATCTGATCACACTTGTACAAACTTAAACATAAAATCAATCATACCGTCTTGACGATGCGTTTTTAACTGACAATTGACAAACAATTGGTTCGCAGTGACTGGTATTGATAAGCAATGCGCATAGCTTTATTCGTCTTATTGTTCGTACAAAATCAATAATCAATCACTTCCCAGTGGCGTTCTGACGATGCGCGGTTGCGAGGCGTGCAACACGATGGAGCTGCGGTCGACGATGCTCAACGAGCAGAGGAAGCAGGATAGAGGTGAGGATGGGGGGATACGAGGGGGCATAGGTGTCCAGCCATGGCGGCGACCCCCCTTTTGACCATGTATGTATGACCACGTATTAATGGTCAAAACGGGACAAAAAGGGAGTCGCCTCTGGTGCGGAAGTCATTTTTGAAGTTGCACGATCCATGTTTCACTAGGTTATTAACCCCGTTCTAACTAATATTTAACGATTTGATTGGTTTTTCTTCCCCTATCATTCTCATTCCTCCAACCCCATCCCTCCAAATTTTGAGCTGGTGTTGTCTGGGCGAAAAGGGCGACAAAATTCCCGATTTTGCAGATGCGATTGTTCTCGATGCGCGTGACATGGACGTTGAGCGCAGTCAGCTCGCGGAGGATGAGGGTTACGTTTCACCCGATGGTGAGCACACTAGTGTTGGGGCTAGGTCGACGTTTACGGCGTCAGAATGAAATGGGGGGGGGACAATGGCTAGTGATGACGAAATCGTCTGACTGACGGCCAAATACATTGAGAAGATGCACTTGCCGATTTTCGCTCACTAATTGCGACGCCTCAATTATCTTTTGCTAAAGACGCGGCCGAGATGTTCTTGTCAGACAAAGCCGCCGCAAACGTGTACCCAACGCTAGTGTGCACCGTAATCTTTAGTCCACCGTATCCGACAAGTACTGATTAACGATACATTTTCAGTATCCCAGATGTTGGACGAGGATCCGCAGCCGGTCGTGCCGGGTCGCCGACCGAAATTCCTCGAAATTCCGGAGGAGAGAGGTAAATATTGATTTGGTGCCCACAGTAGGAATAAGTGACCGTTTCTATAATAGTTTTTTACGGATATTACAGTATCTGTATTAGACTCAGTTCAATTCTATCCGACCTACCGTATCTATGTCGTATCGGTTATTACAGTATCTGCATTAGACTCAGTTCAATTCTATCCGACCTACCGTATCTATGTCGTATCGGTTATTACAGTATCTGCATTAGACTCAGTTCAATTCTATCCGACCTACCGTATCTATGCCATATTGATTAGCTCCTTTACAGTATCCGCACTAGTCTCGGTTCAATTCTATCCGATTTTATTACCTACAGTAGAAATAAGTAACCTACCGTATCAATGCCATATTGATTAGCTCCTTTACAGTATCCGCTCCGTCTCCCTCGCGATTCGACCCGACTATTCCGGAATTCGTGCCGGCTCACAGGCCGCTGGCCAGAGTGATCCCGGAGCAGCGTGGTTAGATTGATTTCGACAATTGTTAATTAATATTTTTTTATTTTGTTCAAAAGTATGTTAGCATCAGTGTTGAACGCGAACCGCCAACTCCAGGGTTTGCGGGGGTTCTAGAAGGAGTTTACGGCTGTACCAATTTCCAGTGCCGCTCTTCGTAGCGAACAGTGCTCCAGAGGAGCTGCCGTCGCTTCTCGACGGTACGTACCTTATTCCTTGACTTAATATATTTAATATATTTACCGTATCCATACATTTTCATTGCCAACCGAGGGACCGGAAATGTCTAGTGGTCTGACACTAATAGCAGAGGTCTAATGGCTTAAATCCCGATTTTATAGTGGATATATTAAATATAGTGATCTGATATCCGGCCCGGTTGTTACGAAAATGTATGCTAGACTTACTGTATCCGACAAGTATTGATTGATGGCATTTACAGTATACGCTCCCGAGCCAGTGTTCTCAGTTGCAGTGGAGGACAAGCGCCCGGAGGTGCAGAGGAATGATAATCAAGGTACGGTAGCGATTGTGATAGCCAGTTTGCGATCATCTGCTTCACTTGAGAGAGTTCCATTTCAATTCGAAATGAATTGGTAACTTTGTGTTTCACGATTTGAGTATTCCGCTGAGGCGGTCATTCAGGACAATGCTTTCGAGTTGAGATGAAGAAAAAATCAATTGCAGTCTTCTGGCGCCCGGTCGCTCAGCCGCCTCCGCCTTTGTATTCGACGCCCTACGTGGCCCGCCCCATGCTGCCCCGTCCGATACCCAAGGTTTGATCTTTGATCTTTGCACTGTGATCGTTGATGAGTTATCAGTATCCAGTAATTTTGCAATGCATTTCGCAAGCGATATGTGCCCATGAATGAAAACTGACAATTTTTCTGGTTTCATGATTTAGGGATCTTATAAATAAATAATTACATTACATTACATTATCAGGAGGAGAAGTGGGACGACGTCCCGTCCGTGACCGAGGAACTCAAAGTGGTGGAGACCAAAGTGAAAGGTACGAAAGGAGTTCCAAGTTTGATAGTGAAATTTGTAGTAGGAAGGAATGGTACACTGAAATTCTGTGGCCGTTAGCTACTTCATGTCTCAGCGCATTCCGAATTCACCTGGTTCAAGGAAACTAAGTTCAACTAGTTAATAAATTGTTGAGGCAAGAGCGCATCGATTGAAAAGGATGTGTGTAGAAAAGAAGGATGATAAACTGGGTGAATTCGAGATGCACGGAATAATCAAGGTGCAAGTGGTTAGAGACAGTCAATGGACAATAGATTTTGTGGTTTTTAAATACTATAACTATTATAATCGTGATTTCCCATCTTCCCAAGAATTTCAAGGGTACAACGCTATATTTTGGGAGTGTTGTGTATTCGCGCGGGTGCAGAAACAATTTTGCGGTGATACATAAAAAGGAGGTGAACCGGGTGAATTCGAGATGCACGGAGTCATTAAGGCTCAAGTGATTACAGATGAACAATGTTCCTCACGATTATGTGCCTATTGAAATGACTTTCGTACTCTCATTTTGCAGATCCGTCTTTCCGTTCGTCGGATAACGTCTTCCTCACGCCCACTCTTCCCCGTCTGGACGCGGGTGAGGAGAGTGCGTTCCCGAAGGAGCTCTTTCCAAAACATCGTCCGCCCCTCACACCCAAGGACAAGAAGAAGAAAAAGAAGAAGAGAAAGGGCAGCGAGGGTAAGCTTTTAACGAATTGTTCCGAGTGACACTGTCCCGTTTCGGCTAATTGGTATAATATGGAATCCCTGAAACATAGGTTTCACAAGTACTCGATTTTCACTGGAGTAAATATTGAGTAGGGGATTGTCTGTTCTAAATACCTGTGAATTGATAGTTTAAATATTGCAGAGCTGCCAGAAGCACAAACTTCATCTAATTCTGCCAATGAACCGAACAATGATGGCATCCCTGAACCTTCAGTCAATCCCACGAGAGGAGATGACAAATCGACGGAATACAGTAACCAAGGTACGGTAGACGCCAGAAGTACTGCAAAATATGCAGTAGTCGCTGTACTGCTCATCCTGTTTCTTTTGTACATCTGCTATGGCCTTCGAACTCCCCTTTTTATCTAGTAGTTTTGTTTACTTGAAGTTACATAATGTTGTTCTTGTCCTTGAGACTTGAATTGTTCGCTAAAGAAGTGTTACTCGTTGAAAATCTGATTTTCGCATGATAAACCATTTTGATTCAGCGATAGTTTGCACAATAGTTCAAAACAAAGACTAGTAACCACAATATAAGGTAGAATAGATCCGAGATGAGTTCACAGATCAAAGATCAAAGATTGACAGAGTACGATAGACATTGTCATTGCAGCTCGATCGTCTCCTATTCCTCTACACTCCTTGTCTATCGTCGATCAATCGACATTTTCTTTCCAATCTTTCTACGGGCTTGAGGCCGGCAAGATTGAGCCCTGCAATGAATTGAGCACGATTCGACCGGAGGAATACCGTAATCAAGGTACGGTGGATAAGGCGACCATAAAGTGATGGGGATCCTAATCACGGTGGACTAGGAAAGATCACAAGTTGACATCACGATTTCACGAATCACCGAACAGAATTGATAAGAATTGTTTATCATTATTTGTGCGGTTGCTCCCAAACGTCACCTTTCAAACCCAACAATGCTCATAACGAGAAAGTTTTGCGGAATTGTTTTTCGTGTATCATCTGACCGTAAATAGACCATTGTTGGACGTCATTGATATTGTTGCAGAGTCATGGGCGCTTCCTACTCTCTGCCCGCTGCCCATCAATCGGAGATGGGAAGAGATGCCCGCGTTTGCTCTGCCTAGCCTGATGAATAATGCAGGTCAAGGGAAATACGATAAGCAAGGTACGGTAGTATGGTGGTTACAGTAAGGCATCGTGAAATTCATTTTCTAAGGTTTGACAATAAGGTGTACAATATGGAACATTTTATTCGCAAGCTCATTATTGATTATTTCTAAAAAATCTCATTTTCTCATTAAATGCTACGAGGAAACGATTGGTAACATCAGCTGGAGCCTTGTTATGTAAATTGGGAGTGACAGATAGTTATATGAACATGCGGATCGCCTCTGGTAAAAGTTTCCTAGTAGGATCACAGTTGGGAGGCCCCCTCAGGCCTCTTCCTAGTAGTTTCACAGCTAAATCCCAGCAGGATCCTAGTAGGATCACAGTTGGATTTCCTAGCAGGATCACAAGAGGACAGCCTTTTTCCTACCCGTCGCGCCTAGCACATGCCTAGCCTATAAGGGCCTATTTTTTTACTCCCCTCGGACGGCGCTCGAACTGGGCTGCCGTCTACTGCTATCCCGCTAGGGATTGCCTTTTGGATGTGACTACCGTACATGGACGTTCCATGTGTGGTTTTGTTACGGTATGAGGCTAACTCGTACAATATCAATCAATAATACCGTATCTCCCCGTTTTGAGATTCCTACTAGGATCACAGTTGCAGAGGCCACTTTTCTAGCAGGAACACAGTTGACTTCCTACTAGGAAACCTGCAAGATACCCACTAGGAAGTCAACTGTGATCCTACTAGGAAACTTTTACCAGAGCGGTTCACTATTCTACGATACGGGATCTAGACACCATGCGCGTTGGCAATGTTACAGCTGTGTTCAATGAGAATCTTTCAGATCACACGACTGTGATTGATTTTGGATTCGCCATCGGGGAATCGAGTAGACCGCCCTCGGAGGAGCGCCTGATTGAGGAGAATAAGGATGAGGGCAATGGTGAGTTGATGTTTCTGATATATCTCAAAGTGAACAAAATGTGGATTGTTTCGCTGAGATTCGGACAGGTGTGTATTGATTCGATGAAACTCAGAATGACACGGTTGCAAAATGTGTAGATCTGATTCAGCTAGTAGTGTAACTTTAGGTGGTAATGGGGGAGCATGCATAGTAGGAATATTGTAGTGCGCTATCTCCTGGTGCTTTAGCGAATAAGTGAAACTTTGAATCTCCAAGTTACGCTTTTCGTCCATCTGATTCAGCACCGTACATTTAGCTGGAATTGATTTGATTTTAATTAAAGAAACTTCGACAGCACGATTATTGTAGTACACAATCTCCCACTTTAATGAATATGTGAAACCCAGAATCTAGTTGCAATTTACAAGAGCCTGATTCAGTGACTGGCTCAAATTTACTAGGCATTAATTAAATTTTATTCAAACGACCGTACGATCCATTACTATTGTAGTGTGCAATATCCTGATTTGACCAATAAGTGAAACTCGTAATCTCCAGCTGCAAATTTTCCAGGTTTGATACTCTCCTCTGCCCCGTTCGCCATCGTGAATGAGCAAGTGGAAGAAGAGAAGAAGGGAGTGGAGCAGCGAGGTTGGTGATGGTAGTTTCGATTCTTCGCTACGATCGTGTCACTGCGCATCGGTGTAACAACGTTGCTAGCATCAGTTTTACGGCGTCTAATTGATGGGTGATGGTAGTGAATTTCACAACTGAACTCAATTGTTTTGGGACATCCATTTCGACTATCATGAGTGGGTGAAACATATAAAAAAACACGTTGTGAGTAAGCAAGGGAAGAAGGGCGTGGAGCAACGATGTTTGCCGTTTCACAGTTGATACACATCTGCACTTTGCATTTGCAAGCAATGTCATGGTCAAATGCATTTGATAAGAAAACATTTGTTTATCATGTAATACAACTCGTCAAGTAACTATCAAAACGGTTTTACCCCTAGCGTTTTCATGAACTGCAGCCTGTTGGGGCTTCGTGGTTTCATGAAGGATATACCCTTGCAGCTGCTCGATTACTGACGATAAACCGTGTTTGGTGGACAGAAAAGGAGCTTGTAGTCCAAATTAGTCTCACTTCAGATCGATCCTACTCGATCGTCTCTACGGTTTCGTGCCAGTCGAGAACGGCGAGTGAGACGGGGGCTGGTGGAGAGGAAGGGGAGGATAGAGGTTTGTGGTTTGATGATTGGGACTTTACTTTTCCGTACTTTTTTTTGCCCAGTCGCATAAGCTCCGAATGTGCAGGGGATAGTGAATGAGAAAGCATGTAAAATGTGGAAAGTCATTTAATGTCAAGCTTTGATTGGCGAATACATTTCTTGAAATGACAACACTGGTCACGTATATCACGAGGACAATTGCGGTTTCATGGATAATTGATGAGCGAGATTATGCGTGCTGATTCATTAATCTGAAGCTTGAATATAATAATACACACGAATTACAATTGTACAATTGTCTAATAATATATTGATCTCCTAACTCTACTCAAATTGCAGACGACGTCGCATCGCTGCTCTCCTTAACTTGCCTGTCTGGATCAGCCAGTGAGGTGGAGAGTGAGGATGAAGGGGGAAGGGAGATGGAGGAGGAAGGAACGAAAGTGGAGCAGCGAGGTTGGTAATGATTACAGATTCGACCCGGTGCCTATCTTTGATTGGTTTGAGAGTATGAGGAATTGGTGAACCACATAGGGTATGGGTTTTTCTGCGAGTGAGATGGAGGGTTAGGAAGAAGAGGGAATGGAGGGGGGGTAGGAAGGTAGGAAGAAGGGGAGGACGAGAATCGAGGTTAGTGTTTGAAAATCAGTTTGCGATATCCCCTTCGAGTATAAGGAGCTGGTGAAACATGTAGTGTATGGGCGAACTGGGTATAAACTTGGTTGGTGATTATTGGTGGACACGCTGACAATGAGTGAAACAGACGATTGACTTGAAACAACGCTGTAGTCGTTGATTATAAGCAGTCGTTGAAACATGCCTTGTCTAGTTAAAATGGGTGGCCAAAAGGATTGTGAGTGTTGTCAAACGCGTATCTAGTGAAGATTGCCCAGGATCATATCTTTCGAAGATACGGAATGGGTGAAACACATATCGTATGGTTGAATTTGGTGGAAACTTAGGTTGTGATTGTAGTCGAAGCCAATAGCAAAGTTGATTGGCTTGTTACATCAACTTTAATATTCGTTACAACATGAAACACAAACAGTCGGGGTAACAATAGATTGAATTCCAGCCACTGTCGACTTCTCAACTGCTAATGCGTTCGATGCGAGTGAGAATACGAAGGAGATGAAGGGAGAGGAGCAGCGAGGTTGGTTATTGTTGTGCAATTTCATTCCTTTCGACTAGCATGATTATTTGGGCACAGTTTGTCTGAGTGAATTAGGTAGCAATGGTAGTTGAAAATTGTTGTAGAAAATACGCGAAGATTCTATCAGCTTGAAACATCGCTTTCGATTTTGTGAAGTAGTTGCAACATGTCTTGTCTGGGTGAAATAGGTCGCAGCGAAGTTAGTTGGTCAATAGTAGCGTACATCCATTGGTTATTGTGGAGCACTTGTCGTGATGAAAACTGCTCTGAAAAACTTCTTTAGAGTATCATGAGTTGGTGAAACGCAAAATGTATGGGCAACTTGTGTACCAGCGATGTGTGTGGATATCATCCTCTTGACCTCTCAATATTCCGGCAATGCGGCCATTTCGACTATCATGATTGGGTCAAATACAGTTCATCCAGGTAAGTTAGATATTTGTTTTCAGACGCTGTCGACTTCCCTACTGCTAATGCCTCCGATGCGATTGAGAATACGGAGGAGAAGGAGGAAGAGGAACGGCGAGGTTGGTTATTGTTGTGCAATTTCATTCCTTTCGATTAGCATGATTATTTGGGCACAGTTTGTCTGAGTGAATTAGGTAGCAATCAAGTTGATAATTGTTGTAGATAATACGCGAAGAGTCGGTTTGCTTGAAACATCCCTTTCGATTTTGTGAAGTAGTTGAAACATGCAGTGTCTGGGTGAAATAGAGAGCAGCGAGGTTAGGTGCATAATAACAGCGTACCTCCAGTGAACTTTGCTTCTGAGGAACATAATTATCGAATATCATGAGTGGGTGATACACGTAGAGTATGTAGCAGTGAGGCTACGAGTTATTGTAGAGTACCGGTCGGATGAAAACTGCCATGCAAAATATCTTTCGAGTATCATGATTTGGTGAAACGCAAAATGCATGAACGACTTGAGTGTACCAGCGATGTGTGTAGGGATATCATTCCTCGCAATATTCCGGCTGTGCGATCATTTCGACTATGATGCTTGGGTTAAATACAGTTGCCTCGGATAAGATAACTTTATTTTCAGACGCTGTCGATTTCTCTCCGGTCAACGATGTCTTCGATGCGAGTGAGAATACGAAGGAGAAGGAAGAGGAGCAGCGAGGTTAGTGATTGATACAGCAGAATTGGTGCAGTGAACATTGACTTGATAGATCTCTTTGGAGCATCATGGACGGATGAAACACATAGCGTATGGGTGAATCTATTAGCAGCAATTTGGCGATTTTTCTCCGTTAGAACCGACAGACAATTAGCTTGAAGCATACATTTTCATTGCCTACCAGGGACCGAAAATATATAGTTGTCTGACACGAATTGCAGAGGTTTAGTGGCTCAAAATCCGATTTTATTGTGGTCTGACGACAGATTCTATTAAATATTTAGTGGTCTGATTATCGGCCCGGTGGTTACGAAAATGTTTGGCTTGAAGCATCAAGTTCTATAGTTATCGCAATGTGAAACATAAACTATATGAGTGAATTGAATTGTTTTCAGCCACTGTCGATTTCTCTACGGTCAACGATGTCTTCGATGCGAGTGAGAATACGACGGAGAAGGAGGAAGAGGAGATGCGAGGTTGGTGATGATTGTTGTTAAAATCGAAATTTCCAATGAACTATTTTGAGCTGTCCCTTTCGATTATCATGGGTCGATGAAACATGTATGAAACATGGAGTGGGTGAATTGAGTATCAGCGATGTTTGTATTTTTGGGGATTTATGTTGAGATGCCAATGCCACAAAGTGACTAGCGAATCAAAAGACTGCCCGGTAGAAAAAAAATCTTTCTCAATGGCCGTTTCTTTCATCTCACCAAAAATATTGCGCGTCCAATATGGGACGCCCGTCTTACAATTAGTCGTCCCACGCTTATACTTTAAAGGGCGCAAAAAAATATGTGGGGATTTGGGCCTAATTGTTCCAAAATTTCATCGAGGTTTCACGGTTTTCCACTTTCAGCCCTTCCTCTGGCTGCGCTCTGTACCACGAGTCTCTCGATGATGATGTCTCGAGTGGGAAATGGTGATGGAAAGGAGGAGGATGGAGGGGAAGATGCAGTTGATGGAGGGCAGCGAGGTGAGTTATTACGAAGGGATGAGCTCGGCGAGAAAATATTGCTTTGTAATGCTGCTTCAGGGGTATCATGAAAGGGTGAAGCACAAATTGTATGGGTGAGATGAGTAATAGCGAGGCTCGTGAATATTTGTCGATATTGCAGATTCGGAGCTTACTTGTTTGGAGGAGGAAGGCGCTGATGGGGAGTTGAGCATATGCAAGGAAGAAAGGGCGGCAGCGGAGGAGCAGCGAGGTTGGTGTGCCACACAGTAGTAAAGGGTCATTTGAACATCGAAGAATTTAACGTACCGTTATTCCTGGAAAAGGTAGCTGCCAAACTCTTGTCCGGGTGGGTATTCGGCGAACTTTGTGTTGAAATTGATGCACCCTTGTTAGTGTTTCAACGGCGATAAGAGTTGGGTGCTCGTGCTTGCACAACAGTGGGGATTCGAGAACTATCTTAAAAGTAGAATAACAATGATATTGGTGAGGTTCAAATGCCGATACTGCAGATTCGGAGCTTAACTATTTGGAGGAGAAGGAAGTGGAAGAAGTGACGAAGGAGGAGGAAGGCGCTGATGGGGAATCGACCATTGGTAAAGAAGAAAGGAAGGAAGAAGTAGGGACGGCAGAGGAGGAGGAGCGAGGTTGGTGTAGCGTCGATACATGAAAAATTTGTTCGACTAACTTTTGTGTTAAAATTTAGGCATGAAGTTTGGTGTTTCAACGACAATTCGAGTTGGGTGCTCGCGCTTGCACGACAGTCTTTCTTTCAAAACTACCTTACAAATACAATAACAATGATGTTTGCCAAATGCCTATATTGCAGATTCGGAGCACACCTGTTTGGAGGAGGAGGAAGTGGAAGAAGTGACGAAGGAGGAGGAGCAGCGAGGTTGGTGTAGCTTCGATACATGAAAATGAATTCAACGAAGTTTATGTTGAAATTGACGCATGGTTTTTGGTGTTTCAACGGCGATACAAGCTGCGTGATGAGATCTGCTTAACAATTTAGAGCTCGAAGTTCTCTTGGAATTAAAAAAGGCACTATTGTAGATTCGGAGCACACCTGCGTGGAGTTCTCCGATGAAGATGAGGCAAGGAAGGATTCTGAAAGGGATTCGGATGATCTCCTATCGGCAGAGGAGGATAAGAAGCAATGGGCGAGTGGTGAGATAATTTAATATTTGTTTAGCAGTTTCGAGCGGTATTCGCGAAAAGTGCGAACTAGGATTTTTTTTTGGGAATGAAATTGCAGTCGAGGGAAGATCATTGATTCCTGTCTTGTCAACTTGGGGAAAATATTGGGTAACGCGCTTGTTTTTGGGGTTTCAAGAAGAATTCCTTGAAAGTTTGAACTAGGATGACTCTAGTTGCATGGGGACATTAGATGTCACAACAATGTGGGTCCTTGATTTTGCCTGGTCTTTTTCTTCAAAAATAGAATAATGCGCTCGCCCGCTTGTTAGAATTGCAATTTATAGTTTTGTGGATGAACGGATCAGAATTACAATTACAAGTAATTTATCCCCTAGTTTTCATATTCACATTCATTAGGTCCTCACCCCATCGGTGCTCCACAGCCGCAAGTTCCCGCTGTAGAAGCACTGTCTGATGCTGTCGAGACGAAGGAACAGGAGGAAAATCAATATCAGGCATACGGTAAGTGTAATGTAAGTTTGTGGACGCGTTTACTTTAAGAATTTATCTGGGGGAATTTTAGCGCGATAGAAATTGAAAATTAGAACTTGTGAGATTAGTGTTGCACGGATAGGTGAAGATACAGAAGAATGGATTTTCTTTGATAAGTTCGGCATGGGTACTTCATTATCAATTGTATTTCACAAATGACGGTTGGAGTACGGTTGGATTACTGTACCCGTTCAGAGCCCGCTGCCGATGATATTTCGGAAGAAGAGATGGTTTTGCTGGCTGAGGCGAAAGAATTGAGAGAATTTGAGGAGATAGAAGCGAAGGCATACGGTAATTTAATGTTGTTGAATTGTCCCGAGTTATTAATATTCGAGAATGTCCATGATCTTGTGAGGTTGCTAAAACTATAAATGAGCTGGATCAAATTTGGATCAAGTGTGTGAATGTCGAAGTTTAAACGTATGTTTCAGAATTCGTCGCGGCGGCCCTTCCAGCGATTGTGGAGGAGTCCGGAGAGGAAGAAGAAGAAGGGAAGGAAGAGACGGGTGAAGAATTGCAAGAAATAGAAAATGAGGAGAAGGATGAAGTGGAAGTGGCGGACGATGTGGGAGATATCGTTGATCATTCGAGCGAGGATAATAGTGGTTAGTTATGGCATGACAATGCTTACTCTCTTTTTTATTTGGAAATATATGACACAGCTGGATCACATTTCTGGAAGGATTGACATGTTAATGGAGCGCTGAAACGTGAATTGCATTGGGGCAAGGTTGTGAAAATAATACCATCCTAATCCTTTGTTAACCTGAATTGTAATTTGTGCCTAAGTAGTGACTAGAGTACCACTCATAAGAACAAAATTATATGTGCACATTTTTTCGCTAAAGTACTCCAATACCCATAAATTTTGTAAGAGAACGCTTCTTCAGACCTACAGTATACTTACCGTATCTCTGATATTGATTTTCATTTCTATTCCACAGATTCGGTCGTCTCTCCGGTCCCCTCTCCTACAGTACTTGTGCACACTGATACGGAGACCTCCCGCGAGGCATCGGAGATATCGGATGACGAAACGATTGGTGCGTTGAGGGCGAAATGAGAGTAGTCGTATCGTCATTCTCTGGTCGTACACCACCGAGCCTGATCGTCTCATGACGACTGTAAAATTGCTTTGGCTGTGGAAGCAACCTTGAAATACTGGCTAGTGATGTTATTTCGAGCGCTCGTGGCGCTCGAGCGGTCTCTCTCATTCGTCGCTCGAGCGATCCGGCGCTCGAGCGCAATGCACGAATAATCGCTCAAGCGCCGGATCGCTCGAGCGCAATTCGTGGGATGATCTCTCTACCATTCTCATTCCCCATTCTCACAGGGCCAAAAATAGAAGAAGTTCCGAATTACTTTTGATTGTGAGTGATCTTCCCC
>LS487185.1:225696-272506 GCA_900490705.1 Pristionchus arcanus | reverse complement strand
AGAGTAGAGAGAAAATGTGCAAAATGAAGTGACGGCAGCTCGTGAGGTCCGTGTTTCCAGATGTATTCTTGATCCGGGTTCTGCCAATCTGTCAATAGACCTCTACGACCCATGAGCTAACATTAAATTTGTTTTCAGGCCTCGAGTCGAATCGATCCGAGGAGAGCACACTGTCGGATGCGAGCTCGGACACGCTAGTCACCGAGGAGGGATACATCGTCCATCCAGGTATCCATTGATTTTCGTGGGCGTGGTTACGGTACCGGTGAATTTGGCTACCGTAACTTGGTTGTGGTGATAGTAACGGAGGATCCACCTAGGTTCGAAATAAGGCAAACCGTCTCTTCATTTTGATTGCTCATTCCCGCTGGTAATAATACGCGATATGAAAAGACAGGTATCTATCGGTCTAGATGAGGCTGGGTGTATACAATTTCTTGAGTTCAGCGTATTTTAGAGATAAAGGTGCTGCTATTACAAGAACGTGAAACATGTAATTGAAGTGTACATACATCGACCAGGGGTAGAATACTATTTCGGCCACCAATCCACCCCACATGTTGACTGTTCTGGATGCCAATATGAATAGAGTAGGTCACGTTCGAAGAGTTCCATTTCAAATTTCCAAAACCTTTTTTTTACACCTTTTCTACCTTTCCCTTGAGATGAGTGGGACGAGGCGGACCAGATACAGTACGGAATCAGAAAGCACACGATACTGTGCACAATTGATGAAGAGGAGGAAAAAGAAGAAGAAGAGGAGGAGGAAGAGGAGGAAGAAGAAGAGGAGTTGAAGGAGGAAGTGAAGGAAAAAGAACAAGAAGTGGTCGAGGAGAAAGAAGGTTAGGAGATTTTCCTTTGTCCTAATTAGAAAGAAACGTTAGCATAAGAGCATCTGTTTGAGATATCCCATTTCCGTGGAACTCGATTCAATGTTTCTAAATTCCCGCATATTTTGTGTTTCATGAGTGTGTCATGAAACGATGTTATGTATGTATTTCGATTATCAGTACGAATGATTGAAATGCAATTTAGACGACGCCAACTCGGCGGTATCGGTACCTGCCTCGATCATTCTGAGCGGAATAGAGGCGGATGATTCGGAAGAGGAGTACCAATCGGCGAGCGAGTACCACGATTGGCTGACGAGAGAGGATAAAAGGACGGTAAAGGAAGGTGAGGAATAATGTATTTTTTAAAAGAATAAGCTTCCCTAAATTCCCTTTTTCCGGTAGGTTTGACCGGTAATAACGATGATTAGAGCATCGTAGATCATGTTTGAATCTGTGAAGAACAAGTAAGGACCCGTTGGATTAACGGTCGGTGTGATGAGACTGTAAAATATGTATTTATTGGAAAAAAAAAAGGTTTCCAGGTTTTTCAATAGTATTTGTGTGATGATGTGAGTCTAGAAATTAGCCCGGTGCAGGGGCTAACGATTCTAGGCACACACCACTTGGATTTAGTTGTTGGGAGACGTATAGTATCGGTGAATCGAAAAGCATCCGGGTGTGTTGAATCGGCGAAAATGCTGATTTGCTTTCCCCCAATATATTTTTGGGAAGTCTTACATTTAGAGTGAACTTGAAGAGTTTCAAAGCGTTATCGTTGCTAGGCAATATGATCGCATTGAACATTTTCGTGGTGGTGCTGTAATGAGGAAAGGCCGCTGAACTAATAGTCAAGTTGTTTTGTTGATCCAATAAAGATTGGTCTGAATGAAAACAATGAAAACAAGAAAATGATTATTGACTGAATGACTCCTTCCAGCGTCGAAACAGCCTTCCCTCTCGTCATCTGAATCCGACATCGTGCCGCGGGCCTCGACTCTCCCTGTTTCTAGCTGGGGAAAGGGAATCGTCATTGATGAGAAGCCTACGGTGAATGCACAAGAGGAAATAATGAATGGTAAGGTTTTGTAGATGAGAACGGGCACTAGGTCGAATGACGGATGAAAACCTACTAAAATATGGTTGAAGGTCGTAGTATTTTGCCAGCAGGTTCTCAATCCCAAAAAAAGAGATATTTGTTGGATCTAACCAGTTAGAATGTTCTCATCCGGCGTAGTGACTACGGTATGCGCCTAATCTGCGGCTTTGCAGGTCCTCAGCCCGAAGAATCGCCCACTGTGAGAGAAACCGCACCCTCAGTAAGGGTATGTTGAGCCATTCTACTGTATCACTCGATAATGTACGATATTGCAGGGGCCCTCATTCCTCAGCAAGATTCGCGCCCTTCAAGCGGCCAAGAACAATTCGCTTTCCAAATAAAGAAGTCGACGAATCGAATCTCGCTAATAAATCGCCTATGATATCGATTATTGTTGTTCTGATAACAGTTAATCGCGTAATAATTGTCATTGCCCTACCGTATTGCTATATCCTATTCATACGCGTACGCAGAAAGTACGTGTTGCCGTTGTACATTACCATTTTCAACAACCCAGTATCAAATCCTCACTTGTTTTCCTTGTTCACCATCTCAAATAATTGAATACCGATTTTTTATGCATTTTTTCTCTCAATAATTACTGTTTCACCGAAGTATAAATGATCATGCATGCTGTGTTTTGTGTTGGCGAAAACGCGAAAAAATACGGTAGTGTCCCGGAGAAAAGTCTCTCGCTGTCTGCACTCTCTCACCACGAGCGCTCTCTACCTCTTCCCTTGCCGCGCGGGTAGATCAAGCTTGCAAGGGGAATGGGGGGAGCAGTCTTGTGTCTTATTGATTGATTACACGTGTTTACGCGCTCTCTGAACCCTTTCCCTTCCTAATATCATCCTCCCAGTCGACAAAGCGCGCAGCTCTCCTTGTCCTTGCTTGCTCTCGGTTGTTTCGCCCGTATTGTCATTTTTTTTCATTTGTCACCTCACATTCCTTGCACAAAGTATCATGCAGGAGCACTTATTTGCCGTTCCTCTCTCCTAAGGGGTTGCCACAAGGACTTTTTAAGCTGCTGCTGACAATGAGCTTTTTCAAGTAGTGTGTGATCGTCGGCCTATTTCCAGAAAAATCTCATGATTTCCTGACCAGCGATCCACATTCACGTTGTGTTCGTACTCCATCCTTTGTCGCGCTAACAACACTAACGTTTGAGCGGTAGTCGCGATCGGTAAGAAGTTTTTTTTGCGATGCATCGACAGTTTAAAACATCCGTCCAAGCCCTACCTCATTGCAACCGATCACTGCTTCACTGGCCCGGAAGTTTCCTTGAGGGACGTTCATTATAGCTTACATGTTAATTATGTGGGCTCTTCTTTACTTTACCTGCCAGCCAATTATTCATTCCCTTCCCTTCTTTCTCGCAAGCACGTCCCTCTCATTTTTTACATCCCAGAACTCAGGGCGCAGTCAAATGAGAGCAAAATAGTCAGAAATTTATTGAGTTTGTAGGGAAATTATATCATTTCGAACAACTTTCAATTATGAGAGCGGTCTTTTGCATTTTATGGTGTCTGCTAATTGAGTTTAGAGCCAAAGTCTATAAAAGAATATTTCTCTCGTTCCTCTGGTCAGTCCGGCCTTCTTCCTTCGGTGAAGAAGGTGGGGTGCTCTGTCCCCCGCGGGCTGACCGCTCCTCAGGTTGAGGGGGAATGAATTTCCCCTCAACTAGAGGGGAGGGGGAATGAATAGTTGGCTGGCAGGTAAAGTAAAGAAGAGCCAATTATGTGGCACTACCTTCCTATTCGTGTTTGCATGCGCCTAGTGAACACATGCCCTGATCCCCGGCGAATAGTGTCTCTATTGTTTCACGTGTTTTTTTTGATATGATATCTTCTTTTGACTTTGCTTAACATTTTTGTCATCAATTAGACTTTCCATCGATTGCTAGAGTAGAGACTGCTCTTCATCCGTCCATACTTGTCGATACGCGTGATCTATACTTGCTTCATCACGCCCGCTCCATGACCTTCTTCTTGCAGGGGTCAGAGAGGCAGAGAAAGAGGAGCAATTCTTCCCGATGGCGCCCCACATTAATGTTCACATTCGTACTACTAGGAAAGCCCATAAAAAAGGTGAGTTGTGCCGGAACATCCCTGAGCTGGCCACCATGACCTGTTTCGTAACTATTATAATGCAAAATTTTGCAGGAAATTTTGGTACCGCCGGTCTGGGTTGGTTTGCAGTTAAGGATCCGAAATACCTGTGGGTGGAACAAACGAGAATGAGGATGCGACCGGAGGTAAGCCGTGATATGCCCAATCGTCGATCATCAATCGTGCAATCTTTGCAGCACCTCGAGCGCCTTTTTGGTCTGTCGCCAAAACTCAATGAGATGTTCAACTCACTGCATCGCCCGGTGCCCAAGCGATTAAAGGTACGGGTGTGTTGTAGTGTAGAGTAGAGTTGTTGGTCAGCGTCTCTTCATTTCGCAAACTCTTTCATCCCTCGACTGGTCGAGAAAGTATGTGAAACGAAGAGACGGAGACCCGTATCTCTGTTGTAGGAGATTTAGTGCCTTACGTATTGCGAATCGATCGATAATTCATAAGTATGTAATTGTAATGCGTAATTGTAATGTTTTTGCAGGTGCGTGTAACAGACGTGGGCTATCCCTGCACACAGCAGGAGTTCACTGAAGCCTTTCTGGAAATGATGCGAGTGGTTGTAGTCATTGATGAAATTATTCCACGAGTGAATATTCCGCCACCGGAAAAGCCCGTCCACTTCGCTAACGTGGAGCAGCTGATATGGATAGCAGCTGAGTTCGAGATGAAGGACCTCAAAAAGTGAGATCATGGTAGAAAAAGGTCGTTGAAAATTTGCAAATCACCGGAAGGCATTCCCGATTCTGTTTAGTAGCAAGTAGTATGCATCGTTCACGAATAATTATATTTCTCGGCTTATAATTCTAATCTGTCAACCCTGCCAATTCAACTATTGGTAAAGCTAAGGAAAATTTTGCAGAACATGTCTCAAGTTCCTCCACGCCAACGACAAATCCTTCACCATCCCCGACCTCATCCGAATTTGCGAAAAAGGCCAAGTGTATGAGCCCATGGTACGTTTTGAAAGCTGTCGATCGCCATTGATTCAATAATATGCAGGCCCTAGCATCCGCGCGCCTCTTCAAGCCGAAAGAGGAAGTGGAGTTTCGTTTGGTTCGTGAACCTGAGCCGGTCATTCGGACGCGAGTGTGTTTGTTGAAAAGGTAATTAGAATTTTTTAAAAAAGGTAAATAGATAAAGGCCATCCTTTTTTAAGCTAGGTGGCAAAATCCTTCGAAAACGGCGTATGTTTATAAATAAAGAGTTTTCTACTAGCTTTTTACATGTATGATCCTGTTAATCAAGGTACTTGCGTCCTGCGGGAGGCTCTTGACCAGAATAAATTTGTTTTAAAGAGTATGTATCGCATATTGCAGCATGAATATGGCCCCTCGGTACACGTCGAGCAAGCACTTCAAGAAGTACGCGACGGATTTGAATGACGACAAGGCGAAGGAATTTCTGCTCAACGAAGTCGTCCGTCGTCCCGGATCGACGCTCAGACGAAGGGTACAGTGTACAAAACATGCCAACATTTCGAGATGTTGGTCGAAATGACCAGAGTGCACGAAAATGAGCAAGAACCGCTAAAGCACCCTTTGTATTCTCAATCAGCTAATCGATGCTCCACGCGGTGCTATGCTAGATGATCATCGTCGTATGAGAATTGACGAACTTTGAAGTGGCATTTACAACACTAAAAAATTTCCGACAATTAGACTGTGATCAACCGTCTTGTTGATAGTACGGTTCATGCTCGTTACGTACGGTGTTAGACAATTAATAGGTTATTATTAATAGGACAATCTATAATCATCTTCAGGTGATGTGCCAAGACAACTGCCGATTCGTGGACCGCGCACGCCGCTGCAAAGTGTGTGAGCATCAAGATGCAGCTCCCGTGCCCGCCATCAACTACAATGCGAGAAGAAGGGTAAGGTGACACTCGATGATCACCGTCAGTGATGAGCACTGGGTCGGATCTATCCAGTCTATCCGATTTTGCCCTGTCTTTGAAGCCTATATCCGCCGATTGTTGACAGTTTACCATAGGATGGAACTCATCACTGATTATCGTTTAAAAATGGACTGCAATGTAACGCCAGATGACATATTCTGATGCAGGCGCTGTGCGGCAATGCGTGTTCACTAGAGGATGGTTCCCGCCGCTGTGCAGTGTGCGAGCATCCGGAGCCACAGTCCATCCAGACCCTGGAAGTCCAGAGAAGGGTACGGTAGGGTGTGACGAGATCGCGCATAAAACACGGCTAACGTGATTTATTGAAAAAATCGATAGTGATCTTTGCATAATACATTTATTCTTCAGGAACTGTGCTCCAGTAACTGCTCCCACTTCGATGTCCATGGTTGCTGCACACGCTGTGACCACCCAAGAAGAATGGATGACGCTAGGAGAAAGGTAATATCCAATCGATCAATGTTTTCGTCTCTCTCATTTCGCATTATGTCTCGGCAGTCAAAGAAACGAGAGAGACGGGCCTCGATCACCCAATCGATATTAGAAGGGAACCGAAAACGAATCAGACAATAATATTCAAATTCAGGCGCTGTGTCGGAATGTGTGTTCCGTCTTTGATGAGGCTTCCGGTCGCTGCACAACATGCAATCATCCGTTTGGAGCCAATAGCATCCTGGATCTAGACCTCAAGAGATGGGTACGGTAGTCTGAACGATATTCAACGCATCTCGGTGCTGTTTTTCTCTATCAGAAATTTTGGGACTTTTCTAGTTCCGTACTAGGCCACACCCCCTTGACTCCACCCCTTCCCCTCAATGGAGGGGAGGGGTGGAGCCCGCCTCCTACCTGCCCGTTTAGGGCGTAGGAGACACTCCAAAAATGCCGATCAAGCGGCAAACAATCGGGCATAGGTACAGTGTACCGCCCGATTAGCGAGAGGAGAGAGCGTAGGGGGGATATAGGGAGAGCGCGGTCTAGCCGAGACGGGTAAGAAAGCGTAGGGAGAGGGGCGGGGGAGCGTGTTAGTCTAGCGCTCTCTCCTCAGTCCCTCTCGCTCTCTCGCTCGCCGCCCCTTCCCAAAGATTGCAAAAGACGAGAGAGAGGGAGGGAAGGGGGAGGAGCGCGAGGAGTAAGGAGGGGGAGGGGGCGGGGCCTAGTCCGAAACTAGAAAAGTGCCGAAATTTTCGCTATTTGAAGCCACAAGTCATAGCAGAATTACTCTGGATTGATCCTTACTTTATTTCCAGAAGCTCTGTCGCAATCGATGCGCCAACTTCGATGTTTACAATTGCTGTGAGGTCTGCGAGTATCCACGACTGCCGACAGCAGCACTCAGAAAGGTGCGTGTGGTCACTATCCTAAAGTGTAGCTTGAATGCTGTAAACTTGACGGTCAGGATGAACAATACGTCTCTTTATTATGCGTACTCTTTCATTTCTCTGATTGGTAAGAATGCTTGAGGAATGAAGAGGCGGATTGTTCATCCTCACATCCATATTTGGCGCAAAAATAGTTTTGATCATTACACCCACCTAACTTTGCAGGATCTGTGCAACGACAGATGCTTCAGATTCTTGAAGACTTCCGACAATAAGACCATTTGTGTTATCTGCCGCAATGAATTGGTCCCTCAAGCACGTAATTTGGTTGCCCCAGAGAGTTCATCCTTTCTCGCTACCGTACCTCTTGCTGATATGACCCCCTACCATACCGGTATCTACTAGTGGTTCTACTCACTTAACCAATCGAATGAGTTTAGACCGGTTGCTTGTTATGTTTTATACTGTAATAACTGCTTTATTAGAATGCGTAGTCAATTGTAGTTATATTAGTCACACTCAAAGTGTATTTTTTTCTATTATCACAATGTCACTAATAACTAATCGATGTTGATAACTAATTGAATGTATATTTTGTATTTTCAAAGTTCCTAAAAGGACGATTTATACACGTGATTATGTACAATGTCGTTAATGCATTCTAGTTCGTACCAATAAAAACTTGTGATTTACGTTTCACAAAGTTGTAAATTTCTTTGAAGTTTAGTTGATTTTATCAAAATACCACTTCTTATTTTGATTATTCATTAACTGTTAATCACCGAGTTAATAAAGTTGATTGCATGAATTATTCCAGTTTTGTGAATAATGGTTTCAATCCAGCAAGATGTACCTGATCAAAGTGATTTCACTACACTTCATTCATTTTCTCTTATTGTTAATCAAATTGAGTCTTCAATCGAATTTTCTCCTTCCCGGTAGATCAAAGGAAGGGAACCATATTGATTGTCTACATGTCTGCCCTCCAATCGATCGATTTATTGCCCCTCTTCCCTTCCGTCCCATTTCGTCCCTCCAAGCAAGCAAACAACTGGGCGCGAACTCTTCTTCGTTTAGCCATTCATCTTCATTGATTTTACTTGCCATTATCATATTTATGGATATTTTTACAAAGTTTGGCTTTTGTTTCCGACCGAAATTGTCGATTATCGATCGTTTGATTCTCAGGGGAAGACAGGCTGCGCGAGAGATGGAGTCCACCCTGTCCATTCTCATGTCGGGCGCGCGTCTCGGAGAGTCGAAGAAGGAGCTCGAGGAGGAGAAGCAGGGTGAGCAGTTGAATTTAGTAAACGTCGCTTGGTTCCGTATGTTCTCTCGTCACTGGCCGAAAGAATACGAGGAATGAAGAGACGATCCACCGGTTTATTTTTTTTATTGAAATTTGAGTAAATGCATGTTGCTCATTTATTGTATCACATTATTCTAGACTTGACCAGTCTCTTTGGATTCGTGGCGTTATTTCACTGTTCTTTAATGCACATCGCCCCTTCTTCAGCGCCGCTCCGTCAATTAGGCACGCTCCTCCCCGATTTGCATGTCCTTATCGCCTGCTTGATAGAGCATACGGACAGAATTGCTTCGATTCGAAATGCTCTTGGAATCATGAACCTACTTAAATATTTTTTTGTCTTCAGCGCCTCTCCGTCTGTGCTCGTGGCCGGAGGACCTCGACGGCAACTGCATCCTGTCCGTCGAGGGGACGGAAGTGCACGTGAACAAGATGGTAAGGAAGGGGGGCATGTCAATTGAAAAGGGTGACTGGATGCGCTTAATTTTCATACTCAAATCTTTTCAACTTTAGCCGTCACGATATAATCATCACGTAATGTGATACGGCGTCTACAATTTCGAATTATCGATTGCCCAATATTTTACAGTACCTCTCGATGCACTCGCCCATCTTCCACCGCATGTTCTTCGGCGACTACCTGGAGCGGACGATCGATCGATACGAGGTACGGTAGGGGAGGGGAATGGGGTACGGTAGCCGTGCAAGTTGGAATTTCCCTCCACCATCCCTCGCGAAGAGAAACGAAGAGAAGAGAAGCGATGAGAATATATGAGAAATAACGGCAAACGTGGGAGATATCCCAGGGGTGGTGCCCAACTTGCAAGTCAAGAATACGGTACTCGAAAGACATATCGCTATTCCCTCATTGTCAGGTGAACGAGGTGGACAAGGACGCGTTCATCGAGATGCTGCGAGTGATTCTCCCGTCGAGGAAAGCGATCGATGGTGAGTGGAAGGCATGATCAAGGAATGTGGAAATTGGAAAAAAATCGTAAAAAAACTATCGTTAACCAGTTCTGTTTCCGGTCTTCATAGAACCAGTGAAACATGAAAGTGTCAGGAAAACTGATGGATAAACTAGCGTAAGCCTAACTGCATCCGCTTCAGAGAAGAACGTGGAGTCGCTGCTGGTGATCGCCGACCGCTTCATGATGGATAACCTCCGAAAGTGAGTGATCTTTGATCTTTGACCTTTGGTTGATCTTTGATCTCTGACCAAGCGATACTTACAGGGAGTGTATCACGTTCCTCTGCTCGGACACGGAGGCGGCGAAGTCGGTCAACTGCGTCGACCTCATCCTGCTCGCCTTCCGGTACGGCGTCGACGAATTGAAGGTACGGTAAGGGTAGGTTACGATATCCGGGATGGAATACGGTAGTGAAGAGGTATTGATTATTGGACAGCATACGAAAATGAATGTTGTTGATGAGCTCAAGCTACGAGAGGGGATACGGCAGGGAAGACGTATTAGTTATTGTTTTTTGTGAGAAATCGTATGCTACTAAATGGGTACTGTAATCAAGGAATATCGATTACAGGCCCGAGTGAGCGCCCGCCTCTTCACGCAGGAAAGCATCACCAATCTTCGGTTGGTTTTTGACTGCATTATTTTTTATAGAATATATGAAACATAGATGTTCATGTCTTTTTATTATTTTTGTTAAATCGGAAATTGGAGTTGAGTTTAAAAATCTATGAAAAGATAATTATCGAGTAAAAGAATAGATAGTAATTTGTTCGAAACTATCTTCCCATTTCACGTTGTGGTAAATGTTTCCGATTGGTGATCAGAGTGGAAATTCTGCTAGGACTGTGTCACCACAACTAGGAAACCGCTTACCAGAGACCACTTCTCCAGTCATCTGGCGCGCTTCGACGAGATCACGGACGAGGCGCGCGCCTGGCTCTTCAACCTCATCATCACCCGACCCGCCTCCCACTCTATGAAGAGGGTACGGTAACGATTATATTGATTTTTTTAGCGCTTTTGTGTGAAAGGGATGATTTTCGGGGGAAATGCGAGAGAGTTGCCCATGAAGGCCATGAAGAGGGAGCGGGGTAGTTGGCTGTTACGTTGATCGAGTTTTGATTTTTACACTGAACTATTTCATCTTTCGAGTGAACTAAATGTTTTTGGGTATTATTCGAGACGTGGAATTGTGCAGAAGATTGTTCACCCTGATACTAATGACCCGAGATTACTTGAGTCAACTCGAATGAGACTTGTAGCTGTATGAATTTGATGGATCAATAATCTTCTATCAGGTGCTGTGCAACGATCGCTGCCGCAACTTTGACTGCACGGGTCGCTGCACAGTGTGTGGAGGAGCATCGAACGGCAGATCCTGAAGAGTACGGTAGCGTCCTACAGTAATCCCGCCCCTCACTACAATATCCCCATCCTTCGATACCGTAACCCTTCCCTCACTATAGTATATCCCTCGCTGTTTAGTCTGTCGTGTCCCTAGGTTTTATCTAATAGTTGGCATAGCCGTTCGTGTGTGGGTTTCACCCCCCGTTTTAAATGTATTTTGTACACATCCAATCCGCATCTGTAAAATGCCTGTTTTAAACGATTTCACCTATTATTTTCGAAAATCAATATTTTTGCTCTTAACGAGTTCGGAGTTGTAAACTCCATTGTACGCATTTGTGATATCGCAATCGTTTTAGACTGTAATGCAAGCATTTCAATCATCTAGTCTCTTGAATTATTTCAAAGTATTATTTTTGTCCTGTGTGTCCACTGGAATAAAATATTGGTCACCTTACGGCCCATTTGCACCAAAAGAATTGTGGGATATTGAGATCGGATTGTTATTTCGTGATCTTCATCTATAGTTCGCTTTCAGTATTGATTAGGAGTTAACTACGATTGGGAACGATTAGAACGTCAGGCCTAGCACATCTCACAGGTGTCTTACAGCCACTTGTGGAACATGATGAACATCATGGCGCTCCAGGTATACTGTAGCGCCATACGGTAGCTACAGTACTCCTCTAGGAGAAGAGGAGAAGAGCAGCAGGAGAAGAGGATTGCGAGGCTGCGCTCACCACGGCACTGCAGGAGACATGCGTCGCGCATCCCAAGTATTGATTAATCAATATTGCTCCAGCGTGGTCGCAGAGCCCCCTCTCCCTTCAGCGTCGATAAATACGAGCCGAGTTCTGCCGATCGATGACAGTCATCAAGCTTTTGAAATAATTTCTCCTACCGCACCCTCTACCTATAATTCCCTCTTCTACCGTATCCATCTACCTGACCTTCCCTATCATACCGTACTCGCGCCCTATCCTATGATATTCTACCGTAACCCCTACCCCTCATCCACTCTTACCGCATATCTCTCCCTAACCAAACCTGTTCTCTGCAACCTTCCCCCAACCTGTCTTCTCTTGTCAGCCCTCTACCCTTTCCCCCACCCTCATTCTCTCATCTCTTCCATGCACTGTAAACGACCCCACACGCATCGCACGAGCAAATGCTCGTGCGATGAAATATATTAGCATCAAAGACAGCAAATACAAGCAAAAACAGCCTCCGACACATAGGGAAAAGAGAGAGAGAAAGGGAGGGGGCGAACAAGGCGACCGAGAAACGGCGATTCGTAACTTCCAGAGGAGATGGAAGGATGAAGGACGTGGGGAAGCATCAAGAGACGAACCTGCAATCAATGATTTAGTATCGCTTTTCGAAATGAAACACATAATTGACCTAGAGAAACTGCAGAACCTAACAATCATAGGAGACATGAATGAAGCAGAACATGGAATGTTTAGAGCGCATATTTGGTCATGAAGCCATTTGCAAGTGAAATTTTTACTAAACACAATTCGGAAAATTCAAAATTGAAGGAGATAGAAATCTTGGATATAATCGATTGACAGATAGATCGCTAGACCCTATTTACCTATTTACACTAGGGATCGCTAAACGGTGCGGGGAGTAGCGGACCGCTATGACTATGACTGAATGCTCGCAGTTTGAATCGAAATCTATCGGGGAGCTGTCCGCTATTCTCAATCTCCATGTACAGGTCCGCTTAACTTATTACCAGGTAACTCGATCAAGACCCCCCTGCAACATTAGTCTCTGCGGGCATGATCACACGTATGTCACGTCTCTCGAATAATCAGAATCAATCATATTTGGGTTTCACATTATCTGTCTTAAAAGTGCCAAAAAGCAATGTAATATCACATGACCAGACCTTGTTCGAGTTACATGGCAACCCGTAATGCTCATTCGAAATTCTACTCTAGTGTTCCTTTCTCATCCCCTTAGTACCTGCTCGAAGTCAGAAGAGACGAGGAGAGATAGGAAGAGAGGGGGAGTCTTGGACGGAGCGGAAGCAAGAGGGAGAAGGGTCGGGTCGCATCCTGCAGCAAGTATTCATTGGTATCACATTCTTCATCGTGATACTTACCCGATCCAGAACAAGGCGAAGTTGCTCTCCTGTCGGCAGTGCGGCTGTCTGGCGAGTGAAGACACTGAACAATACTTTCATTCCACGATAGCTCCTTTGCCAATGCAGTACCTCTGATGGCTACCGTATCCTCGAGATCGATCGAGTGAAGCGAGAAGAGGACGGGGAGGATGGAGTTTCGGGGAGACCTAAATTCATTCGATGAATGACGCCAATCGATATTTCTCCTATGGACCGACCTCCAATACATCCCTTCTGAGCTCCTTGCAGGGCCGTCACGCGAGAAACGAGCGAAGAGATCAGCGAAACGCGACGGATCATGCGGTCATCTCAGCGAGCGAGAGGAGGGAGAGGAGGACGAGAAGGATGGAGTTTCGGGGAGACCTGAATTCATTCGCTCTAACTGCTTGTCGAGTTCAAAACTTCAGCATCCTACTTCAAATACTTCAAATGTTCAGCACCCTAGCTTTAATCCACTACTCAACACCAGCCTTTTCTTACCTTACTCCACACGCCATTCCATCTCCCGCGCAGCACCCGCAGCAAGAGTGAAGACTGCAGCAACCGCTGCCGAAGCAAGAATGAACGCCACCTGCAAAGAGAAATCATTAACAGAAAACTCACTGGGTATAAAAACGCATTTTAAAGACACAGACCACTTCAGAACTGTGGGTCAAAAATAGGAGCTATTTCGAAAATGGGCACTAGGAAAAAAGTCTCCGATTTAATTGAAAGTGATTTGATTCATGCATGTCTAATGAAGCCGACTAATTCTATGAAAGTTTTGTGTTTGCGAATCGTAGGTTACATATGCTTCCTAAGGGTAAAATAGAAATCGGGATATGTTTTCAATTTTCAGGTGGCTTTCGACTGTTTTTTTCATGTATGCCAGTCCCGGAAAAGGAACTGCAAGAGAAGAAGAATGGAAGGGGGTGCGGTCCCAAACGTCAAACACCAAAATTTTACCAATATTTATGAAAGGCAACTGACCAAAGAGGGAGCGGTCGTGGGGGGCTCGTGGATCATCGTCTTCTCATGACCATAGCCTGCTCCTTGAGCTGCTTGGCAACGTTCTTGGCAGAAGAGCCAGACACATCGATCCACGTCTTAGAGTAGAAGGCGCACGATCCGAGCATGAAGACGATATAGATGATGCAATGAAGAGGGTCTTCCACCAGTGGGAAGCTGCTGTAGGCTCTCGATGCATCAGACCATGTACCGAGGATGTTACCAGCAAACTTCGAGGCATCTGTAATGGGCAAATAAGTAATATGAATGCACAAGTTATTGAAAGGTCAAATAAGTTTACTGAAGCAACTACAAACCTGGGAGATGACGTGGAGGTTAGAGACAGGGGCAGACTGGAGAATGATGGGAATGTGTTGTGTAGAAGAGCTTGATGAGGAAAGACGAGTACTGGCCACGTTAGCGAGCAGACTTGATGGGGAGATCGACACGGAAGCCCTGTCGATAACAAATTAATTAAATTTAATTTCAGCAAATTACCTCACCTGTAAGTAGATGACGACAGCGAAAACGAGGACGGTGGCCATCAGATTCACGCGGTTGGGAAGATTCTGCCTGTAGAAGGCCTCGTGGAGAGCACGCACCTGCAAAAATACACGTAAGTTTCACGAAACTTAGTCCAAATTAGACACAAAATATGTCCGTCATCTCTAAAACGGAAGAGGGTCGAACCTTTTCGGATGTGGGTGGAAGAGGGCAATGACTGCTCTCTCGAATTCGGTTCCTCGGCCAGTGTTCATTGTAGCAGTCAAGAGGGCCTTCCACACGATAGTCTCGCAGATGTTCGTAGCGATGAAGAGAGAGATTCCAGAACCGAGGCCGTAACACTTCTGAAAGAAAATATCGAATAGTGAGAGGAATTAATTTATAAATTAAATGAGTTGGAAGATAGTCAGATGCTTACCTGGAGTAGTTCGTCGAGGAGGAGGACGGTAAGACTGACGAATACGAGTTGGACTACGATGAGAAGGCAGATTCCGGCTCCGATGTCAGAGGACTCTCCGTAGAGTCCAGAGGCGACGTACACGATGTCCGACGGTGATTACCATTCCGAAGACTGAAATGGGGGAGGTTAATTGTTTTAAAGTCGAGAATAGCAAAATAAATATTGAAATAATGTGGTAGTTACTGACGCTTCTGTGCCCCGTTGAAGAGGGCGCGATCCTTGGGTGAGCCTCCATCCTCGATGATCTTGGCTCCAGCCAGAAGCTGCATGATGGGACCAGAGGTGACGTTGGGCGAGCTACCGAGCTTCATCAGGGTTCCCCAGTTGAAGGCCATGATCACTCGAAGCCAGTAGAACGGATCGGCTGTCAGTCGACATCATTCCTGCAATTATTACGTTTCATACGTATTCGTTAGTGTAACCCTCCAGAAAAGAACGCGAGTCTAAATGATACCGACCGAAGTGGGCGCGGTCCTTGGGTGGGTCTCCGAACTAGATGTTCTTGGCTCCAGCCAGGAGCTGCATGATGAGACCGGAGGTGACGATGGTCGAGCTACCGTGCTCCATCGGGGTTCCTCTGCTGGAGATCATGGCCAAACGATGCCAGTAGAATGGATCGGCCGAGTCAAACGACGCGATTCCTGCAATTATAACGTTTCATACAAGTTCTATTTATTTAAATCTTCCAAGAAAATAAGCAGATTTAAAAAAAATACCGACCGAAGAGGCCGCGGTCCTTGAGCGAGTCTTCGACCTCGATGGCCTTGGCTCCAGCCAGAAGCTTCATGATGAGGCCAGAAGTAACGATGGGCTCGATGCCGAGCTTCTGCAATCAATCGATGAATGACGTCATCAATAAATAATCGCTACCTATTGTCGTTCCATCTTCGTCCCTTCTGATGGTGGTCCCGACGTGAAGGTGCGGAGCCTGCAACAAATCGATTGATGACGTCATCATCCCTTGTCAACTCCACCTTCCACCGCCTCACTCGTCCTCTTCATCCGTCTCGTTGACGTCCCGTTCGTTCGTCCTTCCCGTTCTCTCGACTGGCTCGACTCCCGGTGAAGTTATGTTGCCTCCTGCAATCTGTTATCGGCAGTAACTGCTCCAGTTTAACACCAGGTCTCACCCTACCAGCACTCTCACAGTCAGCTACAACTTACCATCCCCCGTTAGTGGGCCTGACCGGCACCGCTTGACCCTAACTGCACTCTCATCTGGTAGCGCTTCTTCCGCCCACAAGCCCTTTGCCCGGTTCCAGTTGGAACCTTTCACGCGCCGCACCCGATCAGGGCCCTTCAGGCACGCAATACGACCTCACTGTCGTGTCTTTCCTCACGCCAGCTGCCACGCGTCCAGGCACTCAAGGCCCACCCGCATAGCATTCCTCGTAAGGGATCGTACCACCCACATGAACGCCCCCAACCAAACACGACTGTGCGACGCCAGGCGAGGCGGAAGAATCTACGTGCGCTCTCGCCTAATGTGGAGCCAAGGAAGGGCGCGCGACCGAGTGGCCTAGTGAGGCTACCGGGCCATCGGTCGCGCAAAGTCTAGATCAAAAACACCTCAGAGGCCAGTCCTCTGACCCCCAAGGTGAGTGCTTTCTAGAGGGCGAACCTTTTCAGGTTCTTGGGTCACATCAGACGGCAACGTCACGTCTGGATCACCACTTCCTGGTCATCCTATCCTAACCTCCGGCCTCGGGAAATCCTAGGAATGCGCATCTAGGCAGACGAAGCCCCTATCCGGAGGGCGCGAGTACACGCGAAACCTAAGAGGCGATGCGCCTAGGCCTCTCTACCGTCTCCAGCGCCCCGTTACTTACGGCCCCGTCAGCGCTCTCACCGTTACATGGGGGATGGGAGGGGACACTTATCTGTTCAAGCAGGCGGAGGGACGACGCGGTCGCGAGTCGGCTCTTCTAGCTGCGCTTCCGTGTTGGACGGCAACGACGGGCTCGAGTTGCTGGAGTTTACTGCAAAAATGCACATTTATGAGGGTGAAAGGCACGTAGCACAGCGAAAACAATGAAATGGCATAAAGAGGGTGGCCAGAGCGGAGTAGCATGCCGACAGTGCAAGCAATTGTCATGAATCAATAAGACTGTTTTAGGAAAAATAAATAAATAAATAAAGCAAAAGGAAGGAGCAGCAGCGCGAACAGCAGAGCGCGAGCGAAACGTATTTGCGAAAATGCGCGTCTAGAAGGTTCTTGGGCGGGAGGGAAGGGTAGATCAAAGGAATGCTTCCAGAAGCAGTCGCCGACTAGACGATCGATATGGGGGAGATCAGGTGATCAACAGCTCCTCGGAGACAATTTTGGTGCAATGATGACCGGTTGATTACTGTAGGAAAGATCATCAACCTTTTTCCTTTTCACGGCCCCGGTTTTAACCAAATAGTTTTAAACAAATTGTTATCAAAACGCGATTCACTCGTTCACACTTTTTTTCGTTACAATTTTCCTTTTTTGGTATCATAATTGTGTTCAGCGGCATCGATATCAACATGCCGTTTCTGAGGGGCCTCGTCTGGCGGAATGCGCCAAAATCGGCAGGGCATCACCAAGCAGCGATTCAGGTTAGTGATTCTCTTTGAAAAAAAATGTTCCTTATAAGGCAATCCCAGTCGGTAAGAATCCTTTTCCATCCCCGCTTCTTCGAGTCTTTGTCTTTTTTATCATGACGATGATATAGCTAAATATATTAAGAGACCGGCTCGTTAAAAATCGAGTTCCGACCCTGACGTCCTATTGTGTATAAAAGATTGTCGCTCGTCATCAATAAGTGCCCATTCTTACCCGTAATGAGCGGTACGCTTAACGCCGCGGCTTCTTCTAAGCTGGAATTCTTTCACTTCTTGATTCTACCCCTTCATCTTCGCAATGTATCATCTCCCACAGTTGCCTTTTGATAAATCAAAAATTGCAGTGTGCTCCAACGGTCTCTCACTCGCCGACGAGCACTCGTTGCCCATCGACTACCAGAATCCCCTCGACGTCATCAAGTGAATGAGAGAATGGAAATGACGTACAGGCAAAGGTGAATCACTAACTCACCATTGTGATCAGGGGAAACTGGCGAAAAAGGATAATGGTATTGCTTAGTTTATAAATTATCATACTCCTTAATAAAGGAGAATGTCCTCCCTGTGCGTGTACGTTTGTTCGCTATTGCGAAAGTCATGTAGGCAGGTCACGAAACAGTAAACAAGGTCAAACTTTACATTGCGAACTGGGCGGAGAGTGAACCGATCAGCGGTGAACTCTGCCAGCCGATCGAAGTCGGCTGGCATTAATATTATAAATGTTTTTTCAATGGATATTTCGCCAATTTCTCCCCGCCTACGGTATCCGCACTGCAATACCTATTTCGCTTTTGTTCATTCATGTGGATATCCTGATATATTGTTCACACTAGATGAAATGAGTAACTTCTTTCTAATGTGATTTTCACAATAGACAGTTGTGGGTTTAAAAAAAAATTACCAATGACTTACGCTTTAGTATTGAAATGAAAGAATCAATTAAATAGAACAATAATTAAATGATTATTTGCAGTGCAATGCCCGATGTGCGATACATTCTTCTTCCCACTTCACTGGACAGTCATCTCGTTGGATATCACATAATGAAACCGACGTTTGATGATAAGGTATGTCAGTATTGACTTACGGTAGCGATGGCATCATGGTAGATGATGATTTAAAGCGAATTTTTATGTTTGTCAATTAGTATTCACAGGTCGTTGCTTGCATTGCTCAAAATACTCCTTGACTAGTTCATGCGATAGTTGTAGCATAAAATCGAGGGGCTTCACCCACTGTGAAACTGTGAACACTTCACTGCCCTAGTAGGCCTGATCTCGTATGAGTTAGTTTTATACCACCAACAAGGGAGCGTCATATTGCTCCTGGCTAACTGTTGATTATTCATAGGCTTCAAGAACCATGAAATCGCTTTGCATAAATTGTATTCCTTCCAGGGCACTTCAATAGTTTAGGGGGCCAGGGACACACAGCCTTCAACTCGGTTTATTTCGGCCAGACTAAGGCACTAATTAATCGCTAAAGATGCTTAGAGAATTGAGATTAAGCCATACATTCACCAACTGAGGAAAGAAAATATATAGTGGTATGAGACTGTTAACTACTGTTAAAAAGGGTATTTTTACAGTGAAAAGGAGTATTGTATGCCCGAGTGAGCGCCCGCCTCTTCACGCAGGAAAGCATCACCAATCTTCGGTTGGTTTTTGACTGCATTATTTAGAATATATGAAACATAGATGTTCATGTATTTTTATTATTTTTGTTAAATCGGAAATTGGAGTTGAGTTCAAAAATCTATGAAAAGATAATTATCGAGTAAAAGAATAGATAGTAATTTGTTCGAAACTATCTTTCCATTTCAAGTTGTGGTAAATGTTTCCGATTAGTGATCAGAGTGGAAATTCTGCTAGGACTGTGCCATCTCCAACTAGGAAACCGCTTACCAGAGACCACTTCTCCAGTCATCTGGCGCGCTTCGACGAGATCACGGACGAGGCGCGCGCCTGGCTCTTCAACCTCATCATCACTCGGCCCGCCTCCCACTCCATGAAGAGGGTACGGTAACGATTATATTGATTTTCTAGCGCTTCTGTGTGAAAGGGATGATTTTGGGGGAAATGCGAGAGAGTTGCTCATAAAGACCATGAAGAGGGAGCGGTAATTGGCTGTTTGTTACTTTGATCGAGTTTTGTTTTTTACACTGAACTATTTCATCTTTCGAGTGAACTAAATGTTTTTGGGTATTATTCGAGACGTGGAATTGTGCAGAAGATTGTTCACCCTGATACTAATGACCCGAGCTTACTTGAGTCAACTCGAATGAGACTTGTAGCTGTATGAATTTGATGGATCAGTAATCTTCTCTCAGGTGCTGTGCAACGATCGCTGCCGCAACTTTGACTGCACGGGTCGCTGTACAGTGTGTGGAGGAGCATCGAACGGCAGATCCTGAGGAGTACGGTAGCCTCCCACAGTAACCCCACCCCTCACTACGGTATCCCCATCGTTCGATACCGTACCCCTTCCCTCACTATAGTATATCCATCGCTGTTTAGTCTGTCGTGTCCCTATGTTTTATCGAATAGTTGGCATAGCCATTCGTGTGTGGGTTTCACCCCCCGTTTTAAATGTATTTTGTACACATCCAATCCGCATCTGTAAAATGCCTGTTTCAAACGATTTTACCTATTATTTTCGAAAATCAATATTTTTGCTCTTAACGAGTTCGGAGTTGTAAACTCCAGTGTACGCAGTTGCGATATCGCAATCGTTTTCTGTAATGCAAGCATTTCAATCATCTAGTCTCGTGAATTATTTCAAAGTATTATTTTTGTCCTGTGTGTCCATTTGAATAAAATATTGGTCACCTTACAATCCCTTTCCAACAACAAAGTTGTAGTTTCAAAGAACAATCATCATCAATATCACTGCAGAATTCCGGCTGTGAATCAAATCATTCTAGTGGTTCAGAATGCAATGTTGTCGTCTATATTCTTTATTGTGTATTGTTTATGTACAATCTTCTGAGCCTTGGTAATTGGTAATTATATCTGTATTTTATCATCTACATGGCACAAACAAAAATGTGAAAGGCATAAGCAGCAAGAGAAATATTAGTGATCCAATAAAAATTGAGAAATGAGAAGGGAACAAATTTGTGTCAAACGGAAAGGGAAGGAAATAGAGAACTAATTAATTAGATACTGTTGAAATTAATAATAATGATCATTGAAGCGCGTGATAGAGAATGAGTAGATGGAGGAAGGGATGATTGGTGACTTGTATCATTATACGCACCACATTCCGTCAGATGCAAGTTTCGATCTCATCGCCATGAGGGCGAACTCATCCTCCCAATCAACATCTTCCATTGAGGCGAACGTTTCGCTATTCTGAAATATCGACATTTAACAAATTGAAATGTGAAATTTACGTATCGAAAATGCAATAATAGCTGAATCTCACCACTTGATCCGCTTCCGATTGATTTCTCTCTTCGATCATTCTCTCCAACTTCTTCTCGAATGCATCGAGACAGTTGAAATCAGCGTTGCATACCATCGATGGAGTAGGAAACGCAGCAAAGGTTGGCTCCGAATCGCCGAAAGCCGTAATCGATTCGAAGAAAGTGTTGTAGATCTGAAAATACCATGGTTGAGTGTTCTGTTGCTGGTTTTTCATGGATGATAATGGCGTTTAGAAGAGATTTTTTTGTACCTGACTGTAGGGTGAGATGCAATCAGTAGTGAAGGAGGAAGAAGAGGATTCGTATCCTGGAGGAGTGTCATTTTCAGCAGCAGAGGAAGCCATCTTGAAGATATCCTGCAAAGATGAGTTGATAATGGATGAAGAATTGGAAGAGGAAAACGAAAACTGTCTACCTTTGAATAGGAATCGAAGTCCTCTTCATCGGTCGATTCTATGTCCATCGTCTTCTTCAACAGAAAAGAATCTGAAGAGAAAAATGCTTTCTGTTGATGTGCAAAGAACTAGTAAATGTGCACGCTTAAAAATGCTAAATATATGGGATATTAATGTTTCAACTTACCAGAGATAGTTGGTGTAGAGGTGAATCTCCTACGATCCTTCTTCAACTCGAGTATAGTTTTCGTCGTCGTGAGCTGACACTTCTCCTTCTTTCCGTAGCTGTAGTGTTGAACAGACTCGTTGCTAGGAGCGATATCGACAATCGATCTCAGGATCACTGGTGCGACTCGGAAGTTGCGATTCTGCAATTTGAAATGATCAATTACGTGATTGAAAGTAAAAAAATTGCAGGTAGTAAAAGAAGAAAATATGGATAGATGTAGGCGATCAAACCTCTTGATTCTCGCGACGTAAATTATGAGAGAAATCGACGGTAGATCTCATCTGGAAAGGATTCATTTCATTTTCACAATTTAATTTACGAAATATTTCGGAAAAAAACTTACTGCGAAAATGCGTTTAATTATCTCGAGATGTACGAAGAGACGACGCATTTGTTCATCCAGAAACTCCTTAAAAATCGCATTTATTGAGAGAAATTTCGTTGAAAACTGTTCAAAACCGTTTGAAAAAGCGTGAAAAATCAGTAAATATTAGCAAAAAAATGACTTACTTCTTTGTACTGCTGCAGTCTCCCCGAGCGTTTCGCTTTCACAATTATCCGCTCGATATTTTCCGCAGTGTAGCAGAAATATCCAAGCAGCAAGTCCTGTCGGCGATACTCGAACGCGTTGAGTGGCTCACCGTCAAAGCGTTTGGGTGTTGGCGCCTTTGCCGGTGATTTACTGCAAATAAATGTTTTCTTGAAGCTCGTGCAATTATGTTTATAGGTAACGAAAAATTAAGTGAACGTAGTTCGTAGCATTTCCGAAATTGTGTAATAAACTCACTGTTCAACGTGAATCTTCACTCGGATTAGAAGCTGCGAGGTCAGTTGCGTGAAGAATCTGTCAATGTGATAACGAGAAGTGTTCCAATCCGGAAGAACATAGCCATTGTCCCTGGAAAGAGTGAATTGAGAGGGACTGTCAGGATGAAGAATTCGTTTCTTCATTTCTCGTGCTCTATCGTCACTCTTTCTGGTTGGCTAGTGCGCGGAATGAAGAGACAATATTCGAAAATTTTATGAATTTTAAATATAGGATTACCTGAGAACGAAGTCGACGTCATCAGGATGACTATCAAGAAGAGAAGCCGGAAGATTGTTGAAGAATTCAATTCCATCGAAGAAAGGAAGGAGAACGGGCATGGTGGATGATGACAGAGTGAATGAGAAGCAACTTTTGCCTCCTTTTATCCACTATAGGTGGAGGAATCCGACCTTGGTTGCGACGTGGTCGGATGCCTGATCATCTGATTATACCCAGTGGCAGACGAGAGAGTGTGTGAATTGAAGAGAATGGAGGCTGGAATGACCCAGACGAAACGCTGTAAATGAAAAGAGCAAGTGATTTGATCTTATGAACACATCGTAACCAAGACTGTAGTCTACAGGAACCTTCCGATTCTATAATAAGATTTTTTTCTTTTTGAGTGATTATTGATTATGAGACACTATCTGAGGGGGTTCACATACGGCCGCACAAGGAAAAAATAACATATGTTGAAAAAATGTCCCTAGGGGTAACTTTTAACGTAGAACTCAAAAATCGACCTTAGAAAGCCGTATCTCTAACGCCCGATTTGATATAGACGTCGTCACCGTTGAGGGGGCAAAATCTATATCTTCAATACGCATTCAACCCCTATCATATGATACCAATTCTTGTAGATCTCGACGAGATATACATTTTGCTGAAAAAAGTGAGAGGCTAGCTAACCTGAGAAAAAAGTTATAATTTTATAATTTTCAATTATAATCAATTATAATTTTCAAACTTTCTTTTTTTTGCGCATTTTGAGAGTTTTGAATGGGCACAGCTAAAGCCAGAGTTTTGAAGAAACGCATCGAATTTTTTCATGCTCAATTTTTTTCAAACGCGTTACACTCTAAACTCCTCCAGTACACTTTTGTCGTCGAAATCTGCAAGAAAAACTATTTATTTGTAGGGTTTTCACCAGCTGTTCATGAGTATCTCCTACCCATTGTGAAATGTTGGGTATACCATTGGATAAGGAGAATGGTATTAGAGGTACCGCGCCGAAAAATATTTTTTCGTGTTCTAAGGCGAAAGAGATTAAAAAAACAGTTGTTTTCGTAATTTTAGCAATATTGAATCCAGCTCGATCCGATTATTTATTGAATGTTATGTATTTACTTTTTTATCGACATTTAGGGGAAATGGCGACTCAGGAAAAGTAATTTTTATTAGTAAATTTATGTTATTGTTCATTCAAATAAACAAATATAGTAATATAATACGTTTCTGGGTCATGATGACGTCATACCATGGCGAAGTAAACAAGTCACTGGTGCGTCACCATGCACTCGGCGGCCTTCCGGGCGAAAAATGAAGGTGGACTTAGTCGTCAAATACTCTGAAAAAATTACCCTAGGGGTAAAATTCAACGGGGAATCGATTGGAATGGTCGATAGATACGACAGACGAAGTTTAAAATTTCAAAAAAATATTTTAAGATTTTCGACAGAGATAACTTTTTTCTCAGGTTAGCTAGCCTCTCACTTTTTTCAGCAAAATGTATATCTCGTCGAGATCTACAAGAATTGGTATCATATGATAGGGGTTGAATGCGTATTGAAGATATAGATTTTGCCCCCTCAACGGTGACGACGTCTATATCAAATCGGGCGTTAGAGATACGGCTTTCTATGGTCGATTTTTGAGTTCTACGTGAAAAGTTACCCTTAGGGACATTTTTTCAACATATGTTATTTTTTCCTTGTGCGGCCGACCTGGTGAAAATCTCAATTGTCTCAGATAGTGTCTCTTATTGATTCCTTCACTTCTTCTCAAATGCTAACCATATAATTTTCACTAACACCTGAGTGATTATTGATTATTGATTCCTTCACTTCTTCTCAAATGCTAACCATATAATTTAAAATTGTGTTTAATTTTAATGAATTATAGAAATTGATTCCTATTCTCTTGTAGACGTAGATAAGAAGGGTCCGCACTACAAAGATCAAAGAGCATCGATCAAGATTTCCTTGAAGATTTAATCAAATTTAAAAAAAACACAAAAAATCGCTTACCGGCAAATTTTTCAAGTTTAAATCCCCAAGGGGCCAGCAAGCAACACTTTGCTAATCAATTGAAACGCCATTTTTTGAAGTCTAATGCCATTTTTTTGCCATTTAAACGAAAAAAAGAAAAATAATCATTCGTTTATTAGCGATATGTGAATACAACATCGAACAGATCATTTCTATTTCATAGAAATTCAATAAAACGGACACTTTATAAAGTGAAATTACAAGGAATAAACACTTTCTATCTGACAGAAATCTAAGAAAAAGAACATCTTACGAACCGAATTCGACAAGGAAAAATCAACTGTTATCAACTGTGAAGTAAAAAAATTCTTCTTATTCGTTCCCATACAGTTGATCGAATCGAATTCGAGTATTCAAGTTCCTGAAATTGTTTTTTAATCGAATTTAAATTTAAAAATAAGTTTGATCTTTGATCTTTTCTCTCACTTAAAAATGACGGGCGGGATGGCGGCTGGCTGGGGCTGCCACCCGGAAGACTCACGACGAAAGAGCATACTGCCACAGTAGGGCACACGGTCGCCTGAGAGAGGGTAAATATTAGGGTGGCAAAATTGGCACACGGGTACTCGAGCTTGTTTACGACCTCTCTCGGTTGTGCCGTTTTTACGACCCCTGTTTCGGGTGTGCCGTTTTATTTCGAGCCGAAAACGAGCCGGCGTTTTTCTCAGCTCGGAATGGACCAAATGAGATGCGGTTTTCACCATTCGAATCAGCACATCAGTGGCTGTCGAATGCACTATCATTTGAAAGATATAGTTGAGTTTGAACAAATTGCGATTTGGGGCGCTAGAAGAATGGAGAGGGAGGGGGAGGGAGGAAGTGGTTGGGGATAGGCGAGAGAGCATGGGGAGAGAAGAGAGCGCAGAGATGGGAAGCGCTTCCCTTCTCCCTCCCTCCCCCTCCCTCTCCCTTCCTCTAGCGCCCCAAATGGAAAATTGTTCAAACTCAATTATTTCTTTCAAATGATAGTGCATTCGACAGCCACTGATGTGCTGATTCGAATGGTGAAAACCGCAACTCATTTGGTCTATTCCGAGCTGAGAAAAACGCCGGCTCGTTTTCGGCTCGAAATTTTCGGGTACCCGACGACCCGAGGTCAGCTCGAGCGAGGTTGTAAAACCGGCGCCTCGATGTGCCACTTTCGCCACCCTAGTAAATATTACCGTTTTCCTAATTACGAATTCATCTCTTCAAAAAATTTTCCGAAGATGAAAAATTGATTTTTTATCAGAATTTTGTTTACTCTTCTTTGTAAAGCAATTTTGTTAACAATATGGACATTTAAATACGTTGTAACTTGGGGGAAAATGCCCTACCGACACGCTGTAGGTCGTCGAGGGAGGGGTCCTTCGGCTCGGCCGTGAGCACTCCCGCCGCACGAAACACCGTCGTCGCGTGGCCAACCACCTGACATTCAATCAATTTGTCTTTTCTGGCAATTATTAGTAGATGAGGATGGGGGCAAAATGTTCAGGGAGTGTATTCATCATCCTGACAACACGGTACTAAAATGTTTGAGAAAATGGATTACACCCTAATAATAAAAATTTGGCATTTAGCTACTTCTTTTGCAATTCTTGAAAACATCGTGATTTTCATGATACTAAGTAGGATAATATCGAGTCGCGATGAAGCCAAGCACCACATCAGTTTTTTTATTTATTACGGAGCCCTTGATAAAGCGGAAAATAGTCCATCAGTGACAACCACTAACCAGTACAGTCTTCTGCTCGGTCGTGGCTGCGATATGAAGGAGAACGTCCTTCAGGCGAGCGTAGTAGTCCTTGCGCTTTTCCTCCGCCGAGAAGAGCTGGAAAGGAAGGGATTATTGTTGGTGAAAACTCTCGCGTTGAAATTCAGTAATTCGAAAATTGAGGAAAAATCACAGAAAGGAATTAGGGACAAAACCTTCTCCAGACTCATCCATTGCTCGTAGCTCTCATCCACATCGAATTGCGCCCTCTGCTCCTTCGTCGCCAGAGGAGGACACTTGCGGTAGGTTTGAGGGTACTCCAGGAGGGCTAAATTACATTATATTTGATCTTGTGAGCATTCCAAGTATCCCGTTGGTTGGCACTTCGCCGGATGGGAATTTTTCCTCGGCCATAACAGATTTCTCTCGCGATTAGGCCATTTTGTATCTTTTTTTACCGGAGAGAAAATTATAAATTAAATTAGATCACTCGAAATTTGGAGACTTATTACTTGTTCACCTATCCCTCATCGACATATCCTACTGTAGGCCCTACGACTTCAGTAATCATATTCGTCTCACCGGGTTCGATCCTCAGCTTCGCACTGCTCATCGAATGGAACTTCACTGCGTGGGCTGTCTGCAGACAACGAAGAGAAGGAGAACAGTAGATGATATCTGAGTGGAAACGTTATGATTCATCGAACATAAACTCATCGTATAAATGATTGAACAAAAAAGGAGTAATCACTCGTTTTTGTTCCATTTCCATCTGATTATTGACCAGAGAAAGACCCTATATATTTATTTTTAACTTACTTTTGTAATAAATACACTTACCGGGCGCATGCTTGGACAATCTCAGATTGGCTCCAGCCATTTCCGCCAGCTCCTTTCCATTCACAGTGATCGGCGTATCGAGCGAGTAGTTGTCGATCGGACGAGCGATGGGCAGAGACGGGGGCTGGAATACGGTGGATTGATGCGTGCAAGAGTACGGTAGGATGCGGATACGGTAGATTAATTTGTGAAAAGACAGATAAAGTTTTGTAAATTCATGAGAATCGAAGGATGCGGAAACGGTAGATCAAAAGGAAAAAATCACTTCATGACGACTACTGTAGGGTTACGGTAGAGATGAATACCATATTGGGATGATAGGGCGTGTACACTCCGTCCTTGCTCGCGAGCACAGTCCATCCCTTGAACATGTGATCGACGCGCTCGGAATGACGCATCACGATCATCTCGGAATGCTGCATACACAAGTTAAAGATCTATCCACCAGGGCTGAGAACACAAAATCATCAGAATCGAATAGTTCTGCCATTGAACCTAGGATGTTTCTTGCCTAAAGTGAATGTCTACACCTAGACTTTATAATTGAAGCTCATTCATAGGGCGTGCTGATAATCAAGATGGTTACGTAAACGATTTTGTGTATTTTTGTGTAAACACAAAAAATTGACCAAAAATAGTAGTCAAAGCGAAATGACATTCTAAATCAAATTACTCGTATGGGGCAGGTAGTTAAATTAAATACTAATATGGAAGGATACTAACCATGAAAAATGACCCGAAAATAAGATATAATTTGCTGGTATCGAACCGATATCAATTGCAAAATAACAAATGATCTTGAAGAACAAGTCTTTATCAACATCTTCAACAGAACGTAACAAGGAAATAAAAAACTTCTGAATTGGAACAACGAACAAAAAAAATATTTGACTCATGGCTAAATCGAGAATGAAAAGCTATTTAGTGAGATTAGCTAGAAATACGGTGAAAGTGCTTCAGATGTGAAACATTGAAAATGGAATGAATCATCGAGATTATTCTTCATTAGGAGACTCAAGAGCGAAGGCGTTGACCTCATTGAGCTCCTGAATACGAATATTATTCGATTGCAACCAAAATAGAACAAATCGGACCTTCTGCAGCTGGTCAGCAAATTCTCTCATTGTCACTGCCCTTGCGGGTGGCTCATCCGGTTTCTTCCTGAAACATCACGAGCGTGTATTTTGAATAAACGAGAAAACATCTCTACCAATTTCGGACAGAAAATCGATATCCGAACTACTGCTCTTATTAATCTAATATTAGTCACTTTAACCGTTATTTCTAATAAATATTATATTTATTTATTTATAACAATTAGTTCACCTACCGCGGACCAATGTGAATGGTCACTTTGAATCCTGCACCAGCAAATGGGGGTTCCGGCGCCGAAGCAATCGCCTGTCGTGAATAACTATTTATTAAATTATATATTCTGATTCTATCTGACGCATCTAATACTCTCTCGCGTCTCTGACTGCTACCATCCCGCTGTTTCCCCCAATGCCCCACCCCCCAAACCGATTCGCCATCAAGACGACGGACCTCTGCCAATAAATATAACGAAGTTCATGGAAACTCCCTTTTTCTTTCCTACATGGCGGATAAATAAAAGATTTGAATATTTAAAAAAAAACTCACTCTTAGGGAACGTCCCTCAGGCTCAGGTCCGAGAAGAACGTTTACGAGCACCACAAACAGAGCTGCAATATCACACTCCTTTTATTGTATATACTCACTGGTAGGTATGCAATCGGTAGTTGGCGCCCCCATCTCCCCGTAGTTTTTGAGGAGTGTGGGGGCACTGCAGAAATTTATCGTGCCCTTCTAGGGAGCTCCACAATTCGATATCCACTCTCCGCAATCCCACAGATCAGCGAACATAATGTTCAGCAATGTGACGGCGAACCATTCAACAGAATGAAATACAGACAGTTTCTTTCCGCGTGCGGCAAGGCTTTTAGTAAGACCCGAGAATCAGATCAGTTTCACCGTATAGAGTTCCCGTCATTGCCTGAATCATCATGATTTATTGTACCATTCGAATACTATTGATATGTCCGTGTCCTTTGTGATAATAGACTTCCGCAATTTACTCTTGATTAACTTTATCTTGATGAATGAATCCAAATACAGAACAGAAGATGTTGCTACGCAACAGGCCGGGAAGAGAAGAATCGATTGATTAAAGAATAGTCATCATCGAATATGAAAGCATACGCAATGACGCAACGGAAAGTGTATGGGAGTGTATGACGAATAAAGTGGTCCGCGAGTAACACTGCTTACATACGATAGAGAATTAGCAAGGGAGCAGATCTATTACGGCGGGTCACATATTAAATAGTCTTCTTATAAAATAGTGCAATTATATTATTTACATATTGTGTATATCATAAATATGACTATACAACAACTATTTTACATTGTTTTCAGCGTTATTTCATTGCAATAGCATAAATAATATTATTATTATTATTTGATTACCTCTCAAGTCTGCAACACCTACAGCCGCAGCTTCACTGAGACCAGCGCGGAACTGAAAATCATTTAACGGTCCGAGCATGATACTAGTACACAGTTATATTGCTGACAAATTGACAAGTTTCAATTCACTAATAGTGTGAAAACTTCATTTGTACGCTTTTAGTAAGCGTATAACAAAGTGTGAAAGAGGCGCGTACTATTTGGCATAACATACCTGAATGTATTTCTCAGTCTCGCCGATGAATGCAGAAAGGAGACGACGATCTTCCTCGAGGAGCCGATTGGCCGCAGGGTAAAGGACGTGCAACAATATTTTTGTGAACTTTTTTTCTTCATTTTCACACTTATTTTGATCATTTTGTTAATATTGTTGGGATATTATTAGTGATGTGCCCTATTCTCGGCCAATTGCACAAAAACGGGGGTTCGGCAAGAAATCTGTTGAAAATCGCGGACAAAACTGTTTCCGAAATCGGGGGGTTACAGGTCTCAAACCCGGGGTTAAGATCGGGGGTATGGTCCGATATCCGACCCCGTGCTCATCACTGAATATTATATCAACACAGTGATAAAAAAGGCAATACCTGCACGATTCCGGATCTAATCTTTGGAGCGACGAAGTTGCTTCCGAGTCCGACCAGAGAGATGACCATGCCTTAAAAGGCGGATAAAATTTCAAGCACCAGTGGGATATGACATCCTAATTTCCTTGGGATTCGCGATATACCCAGTTCGGTGCATCCGCAGTGGCAAAATTAGCAAAATTTTCTTGTGAGACTGATGCGAAGCGCCGAAATTCTATAACGAAAACCCCCACCGTAGATCAGTAGTGCTTTTAATACTTAGCTGTGGCAAAAAAGTGGTTAGGGGTGGGCATAATAGGAAATATTGGGTAGAAATATTGGGTAATGCCAAAGAAAGCAGTTTTTCCACCAACAGCCATCCCTGAGTAGTCCATACAATTGTAATTTCGAGGACTGCAAAACAACATACCGGGAGCCTGCAGACGCTGAAAGAAGAGACCACCCAGGTAGACTGAAACACCGATGTAGACGATTCGCTCTCCCAGATACCCGCCTTCCGTCTGGAATCGACAATGCAAAGTACGCTTTGGTCACTGGAAATTTGAACGAAAATAAACTGACGATGTCGGACATTTGTCGGAGTTTTGCAATGACCTTTCTCCTATTCTCCGCCCATTCCTGTCTTCTCTGCTTAATAGATTCCATATTTATGGGGATCTGAATATCATTCTTAAAAATTATGCAACTGATTTTCGTGACATGAACTGAGATTCAGTACAGAACCTCAACTGAAGAAGTTGAACTACTAATAAACCCTCATGAAAAATAGCGAAAAGATAGAACTAGTTGGTACCGAACCGGATTTGGTGTAAAAAATAACGATCGCTCTCGAACAACAAGTCTTTATCAACAACATCTTCAACAGAATGTAACAAGGGAACAAACAACTTCTGAATTGAAACAACGAACGGAAATTAGTATATTTTGACTCATGGTCAAATCGGGTGAGATTAAATCAACATATGAAATGACTATCTTCTGAAAGTATTGAGGAACAAATGAGATAAGTAAATGGTAAGCTATTTAGTGAGATTAGCTAGAAATACGGTGAAAGTGTTCAAAGGTGTGCAACATTGAAAATGGAATGGATCTTCTATCTTATTCTTCGTGAGCAGACTCAAGAGCGGCGTTGGCCTCATCGAGCTCCTGAATACGATTATTACTCGTTTACAATTTCACGCTGGAATATACACTCTCGTTTCCACTTGGGATCTAACAATTATTTTTATATATTGGCTAAACAATCAATAATATAGCTAAACGTCCCGATTGCAAAGAAAACGTCATTTTTCTCGAATAAAAATAGAAAGTACCGTACCTTCTGCAGCTCATCGGCGACCTCTCTGAGCTTCGCAGCGAGCTCATCCGATTCATTTCTGCAACACCAAAATGCATTTATTTCGAATGAACGGGATGGTCTTCTTTTAACGTACGAGTGCTAATCTTTATCCGCAGCATTGCACACACCACTCATTTATTCAACATTATTTTCATTAAGTAGCAACAATATGATACCTCGCAAGACTGCTCGCCGCTGTGATCAGGGATACCACGTCAAAGGCCATGCCAATGCCTGCAGTCACTCCAGCGAGAGCACGAATCGGCGCCGTCGCCGCGGCAGGGGCGATCGCCTGTAGATAATAGTCTTTTATACTATTATCTATTATCTTTACTACTATTATCTTATTATCTACTAAAATTTAATACTATTATCTTTTTACATTTAGTCATCACTCACTCTCAGAGAATGGCGTCCAGCAGAACCGAGCGGAACCGTGATGAAAGTTCTGCGAAGAATTGCAACGAGGGCTGAAATATACTCATCAGATCATCTTCCCTTTTTACATGTGTTGCTCATCGATACGTTCATTAAGCTCACACATCAGAATCCGATCACTATTCACTGATATGCACGAATTGCATTCCCCTTTTGCATACCTCTCAATGCGCCAGCAGTGGCAGCGGCCGCACTGCCGATACCAGCGTGCAGCTGGGAATAATCGAGATTCTCGTTCGGGTCGGGATCGCCGAGTCCAGCATTAGTCTGTGCAAAGAATTTTCTAGTCCGAGAATGACTTCTTTCCACCTACATAAATGAAGATCTCTGCCTCCTCAACGAATGCAGCAAGAAGATGGCCATCCTCTTCGAGAAGACGAGTTACCTCCTCTCCCCGATTCTGGAACAATGGTTTTGGATTAGTGCCGAGCATAATATCCTTCGGATGCAGAGGTCAAATAACCGTCCTGAAACAGCCTATGCATACCACATTTTTGAGCAAATTCGAACAAACCTTAAAGAAAATCATGTCACTAGTCGACAGAGTAAATTACCCGAAACCTAACCATCGCGTATAAACTCATACTTACGCCTCCAGTACGGCTTTGGAGCGATGGGTTTCAAGTTTTTACAAGATTACAAGACAAAAATACAACTGAAAAATGTGCAATACCTTGACAGTTACCAAACGGCCGACCGATGCGCCAATGTTGCTACCAGCTCCGATGAGAGAAGTTACGATTCCTGCAACAAATAAGCCACTTTCTAGAACAATACTCATCCTCAAACAGGGGTCGAATACATAGGCTTTCAAAAATGGCCGAATGTGGGTTGGATATGTCATTTTTTACTTAGTATTCGATCCCTGACCTCAAAACAATCGATATTATTTATCGTAGTTCTACCGTACCAGGGACGAGCAGGGGCGGGAAGAAGAGACCACCCAGGATGAAGGAACCGCCAATGATTCCAAGCGACGAGCCGCCGACGTTGGCGATACGTCCTCCCAAGTACCATCCCTCCATCTGTAATCGATAGTAATTGCTCGATCGTCTGTTTTCCTATTTATCGTTTTCCAATCCACACAACGCACAAACTCTGCTCAGCCCAAGTTGCAGCATCGTATTTCATGTATCTAGCTTCCACCGTCTTTCTCAAACTTTATTTACGCTAATTGCAGATATGCATTTTTAATATACACTCGAATCGTTAGTGCACAGTAACTCCGGTAAATTGAAACATGGATGGTACGGTAGCTAGAGCCAATCGATTCAATAAGTACACGCTGGCCACTCGCGAGTATGCTCAATTTGAATGATAAAATAACCTACGATGTCAGCGATCTCTCCGAGTCGGGCAATGACTTTTCTCCTATTCTCCGCCCATTCTTGTCTTCTCTGTTCGAGTGATTCCATGGCTATCTGATGCTGCGTGATCGGTTTGCAAATAAGTCAGCGATTGTACCTAACCTATTTTTCGAATTCTAAGACGAATTACTCGCGGGTCTCAAAAAAGCGAGACAGTGCATTAGAAGTTGAACTATTACAGTATTCACAACACTGTTATCATGTACCGTCGTTGGGAACTGGCCAATCAGCGTGAAATTCGCATAAGGAAACGAAAACGGGTCACTTATCAAGTATTAGTTACAATTGAGCGCGACTAATTGTAAGGCCAATGCGGGACAGTGCACGCAAGCTATCTATCGATACATGCCTGAAAGGTTAAAATGAGAAAAGTTGAGAAACATTCGACATGGAACGCGGAACCAGAGGAAAGTGCAAAAACAGGATGAAAAATCAGGGAAAATCATACACAGACGTAATAAACGCGAACCAACCTGAAGGTACTCGTTTACGGTGAGAGGTATCGATCGGGCGTCTGTTATCAATTGATGAAACGTAAAAATAAGATTCAAACATAGTTAAAAACAGAGAAACATGAAAAGCCAAGGCGAGAAGAAGCTGTTGAAACTTCGGCCTGAAAGTATGAATATTGTGAAATTACCGTATTGCTTAATCAATACCGTATGCTTTGCCCATCGGCAAGTGTTGTTTTTTTAAATAGTTTTTTTAGGGACCGTCATCGAAAACTGTAGTATTTTTTAATCGGTTTGGTTTTCATTGTAATAGAGTCGTATGCGGTACTGGACTCTGAAATAATAACTAGAATTACCACTTTAGTGGAAAGTTATTGCAAAACAAGGGTACATTCGAAAGCTCCGCCCACAAGAGAGCGTTGACGCACGCAACGCGAGGTGGTGCGCGTCGCGGTCGTGCTTCCCTGTGTCACTTATTTATTACCATGTCATTATTTAATTTTTTAAAAGCAGGATTATATTTATTTTTTCTTCACTGTCAGCTCAGGAACCGTGAACATTAAAGAAGTTGAGCACTTGCTTTAGCCGCACACACACCGATCGTTCAAAATATCGATGATGAGCACTTACCGTAATCCCTTATCAAGTACTATCTAAACTTCGCAGTGCTTATTATGCTATTCTAATGTTCTCTGTAGTGTCTCAATTCCCTTAAAACATGAGCGTCATCTGCTGACTAGAAATCTGACAATGAGAGAATATTTATTTTTCTATTATTTCACAAATACCACGAATCTTCGATGAAAAAAATCAAATGATAGAATTTACTTTCTATGAGCTAATAGTGGATATGAGGTGAGTACGTACAAGCCATTCAGCATTCTTGAACTATTGTTAGGGAGAAACCGTACGCCAAACAGCGCTCACGCGCGCTTATTTTTCGTTAAATAGCATTATGTAGCGAATATCGAAGTAGGGAGACTACAGATTAATTATATATAATCATACGTTAGTGCACAGTGATTAGATGATGATCTATTCAATCACCACACGAGAAATAAAATTTCAAACGAGCAGAAATAGGAAAGTACATAGAACATTGTACTTTTAACAGTCGTAAAAATCCAGAACAAAATAGCAGCACTATACTTCTGTTAGGATAGATCTATCCTTCAATGACGATCTATGGAAAAATACAGAAAATAAATTACACAGTCTATAAAGCCAGTAGTGTCTACATGAACATCGTGTGAAAAATCTTTATAAACACGCAAACTTCAAACGACCATAACACGTCTTCGAATTTTGCGAGCTTGCCCAAAATTTTTCAGATTACGTATGATGGCTTCCTAATTTCATTCTAGTGGAATTTAGATAAATTTGATGAGTCAGAAAAATTAGAAGCTCGCGAAACCAGGACTTAGCACGACATACCCTCGGGATAAATTTAATAGGAAAAATGCGCAAATAACAAATTGAGCGAAACAGTAGGGTAGCAATGCGGAATAGATTATCTATCATTCCCGCATAGAACTGTAGAGGGGGATACTTTTGATAGAAAAATATTAAGAAAACTTTGATTTTTTAGAAACTCAGAACGATTCAATCGCAAATAACTTTTTCATATCAACGTTAAAACACAAGCTACTTTTATGACAGATTCGCCTAGTGATGTCGATCATTAGAAAATATGGACAATAAATCAGCTGATTAGGAACATAGGAAAAAGTGCGACGAAAGTGGAAACACCACGAACATGGAAAAATCGCACCTTTACGCCAGTATAGCAAAAATCTGCAAATAACAAATCGCTTCAAACGTTGTCACAATACGTGCCCCTCCCATCTCATAAGATTCAAGTGAAAATTGGAGAGGGGGGTGAAAGCGTTCCCTAATGGCTCGCGAAAAACATGCTTTTCTGAAAAACATAGTCTTTGGAAAACGCCGATAAATAAAATGTGCAAATAACGTTTCGAGCGATATGAAAACAATCGGGCCAGAGATAGATTTCCCATCAACGAAACACAAAATTGGAGAGGGGGGTACTGTAATTAATCGATAAAAGAAAATATTCCAAATTTGGCCGTAAAAATTCATATTGGCGCATTGGGAAAACACACGCCACCGAGGCACACCGGTCAACGTCTTTATGCCGGTTTTCAAAATTTTAGATATTTTCCGGATGACGGTCCCTAGTTTTTTTTTCGTGATTGCATTTTTTTTAATACGACGTGAATGTCATGCGAAAAACATACCCGAAGCTAAGAGAATGTTATAACAAGAGTCCAGAATATAGAAGTCTTTCTTGAAATTAAATGCTGAGTAGATAATAGACAGAAAAAATGCATCTAGATAGGATTAATTCTTTCTCACAATATTTCCTTTATTTTTAGGTTAGGTCTGATAATTTTCATTTTATAAACATCGTATCAGTTCAACTTTTGCGTGAAATTCAATTTCGGTCAATTTTTGCGTCACCAGGCGTGTGTGAGACGCATACCGCATACATAGAGACCGCAACGTGATTGACCGAATCTATTGTTAGGTCGTATTTTGGTGCCCAATGTACCCCTCTTGGTCTGAATAAGATCATACTTTTTACCGTTTGTCGATATCTTATCTCTGAGCCGAGTTATGGGCCAAAAACCATGCGAAAAGGGCACAACAGAAAAGTGCCCGAAACCAGCACTAGGCAAAAGAGGGCGGAGTCTCTTCCGAGCTCAATCCCATAGTTGAACGGTCATAGCTCCGCTCCGTCGTGAGAGACAATTCTTGAGAGAAATCACCCCTTACCCAGGCAGCGCGCGTGCTATTCACGACGGGTTAGAGAACAGCGATAGGAAGGGGTCTGAGGGGGCGGAGTTTCGCGCAGCTTTGCATAGCGAGAACGAGGGGGAGATGGGAAGAGCCTAAATTTGAATGAGCGCTCACGGTAAACACCGTAGGTTTGGCTAGCGTTACTCGCGTACAGCCGATATTTCATTTGCAATTGGCAATTCGGGGAAAACATTTTTTGTTGTTGTTTTTGCTTAGAATTATCTTTTTAAATAAAATGAACAAGTCACGAACCCGGCGCTTTGATACGACCATCAGAAGTGCCTAAATAACACTACTCGACCCCTTTGATCTCGTTTTTGACCGACTTACAATGATCCGATCATAGCGCCGGTTGGGTCATTTAAAGAGGATGTCACGGCCTATCTAACGCAATTTTGATCGAGTAAATTGATTGAGTATTCGCTTTGCCAACTCTCGGCGCAGTTTTTGCCCCCCTTCCCTGTCCCTCCCAAGTGGGCGGAGCTTGCGGTCTCTACGCATACAAGGTAGTGTCTGCTAGGTTGGCTTTACTACTCCTCCATACTTCATAATCTTAATTATATTCTTTTTCCAAACAAAGTCAAGTGTTCAAGTGTTCAAGTGGAACAAAGTTTGGGAAAACTTTATAAAATTAAAAAAAAATTTAAATTTAAAAAGAACTTTAAAAAAATTGTAGAATCTTCACTAAAACTTATCCATGATTCATTCATTCTCCGGTATTGTGCGCAGAGCTGTGATTGCAGATAATTCCCTGATGATCTGATGAGAAAAAGTACCTATCAACTTTATGAATTAGGTTCTTGTGCACTCATATTATGATCGCAAAGTTCGGACTTGTTTTACATCTCGATATTAACGCGCCTTTTCGATCTTCCGGTCTCTTTTAACAAAATTCACTGCTTCAACATTCGAATTTTTCGTTGAGAGTACATGCACTTCCCGCAAGATAAATTTTGTAGTAAAATATTTATCCACAAAAACAGTCTCATTGATTCAGTTTTTGAAATTTTATTTTTTAACGTGATTTCGAAATTCAAGTTGAAATGTGTTTCAAGCCCAGAACAACTGTTCTTTCTCTCATCTTACATTAATCGCTGCACTTTAATTTATTTAACCATAAAAATTCTCAATAAAATCATACAGAAACTGTTTATCGTACGATTTACAAGTTACAAGGGCGAATGAATGTTACGGCAGATCAATCAGTAAGAGTTAAATGGATGCAAATTGGGAGGAAGAAAGGGCAGGAATGAATAACCGTCCAGCGAGTTGGATGAGGAACTCCGTCTATTTGTGGTTGCGTATACGGTAGGTTACGGTAGGCTACGAGTAAGGATTATTGATTGATTGTATTTACATGGAACGCATTACTCCTTGAAGAGACGCTTCATCTTGACGTAGTTCTGCAAAATAAATTTAAATTGCATTTTACTGATTTCCTGAGATGTAATGCGTCCCAAATTGGGATGTAATCTCTTACTCGATTGTAAATAATTATGGAATAAACGGATAGTTATTGACCAACACAATACAAATACTTAATTGATTTCGTTTTTCTATTAGCAGTGGACATTGACTTGACATCACTGGTCCCAAACAGGGCGTTATCACAAAAAGTGAACATCATTCGGGGACATTCCAAGGGCGATTAGGCGCACGCCGAACTCGGCTCAAGCCTAGTTCTCAGAGAGTTCCGCGATAGTGCGTTGTGTAACAATCGAAAGAGTGATGGTTGTGAAGTTTATTGATCTTTGATCTTTGGTTCTATCAATGATTTAGAACCAAACCAGTTCCCCTGCTATCGAGCTGGACATTTTCCCTAACATCGACAAATCAAATCTCTGGTTACAACTCGCTTCGCCCAATTTCGATCTTCGATCTCGCTCTCAAAATCAAAGCAGTAACGGCATTCCACTGCGTGTTCAATTGATCGGGTAAGGCGATTGGAAAAATCATAGTTGAATTTAGAACTCAGGTTAAATGTATTTATAAAAGACAATGATTTTCGATTTTTTTCACATGTTTATCTAACCGATATTTCCCCCCTCACATTCAGATTAGGTATTTTTCTCACCTTGGGAGTGGTGGTGAATCGGTACTGCTTCAGAGCGGGAATGAGAATGAGATCGCCCGATTCGCACAGGATTCGGCACCAGTTACCGTCCTGCAAATTAATTATTAATTGATTAGCAAAAAATATATTCTTTACTTATAGGTTCCGTAAAAAAAATTGATGTGCGAGTTCTAAAATCGAGTTCAAATGAGTTTCAGACACTGGATAATTGCCCTATTTCTCATCTTCACAGATCTTTCCAGCGAAAATATCAAAATAATTGCGTTTCGTTTGTGTTTTGCCCTCCACAATAAAGATAACTTGATACCGAGATCAAAGATCAATTCCCGTACCTTGTCCTCCACATCATAATAAGCCTCTCCCTCAATGACGAGTCTCGCCAGCTCGACCTTCTCTTCCGTCTCCTCGAAGAGCTCTTCGATCTGGAAAGATCAAAGATCAATATTTTAATCGTTATTCGAATCTGAAAAGAACAATAATTTGAAGTGTTCTTTTCTTGAACCTTTAGACCTTGTCTGATCTGAACCTTTTCGACACACGTATGCACAACATTTACGACAACTACCACAGACCTTCTTGTTGTTTATCTCAGTCACTCGCTCAATTTCCTCCATTTCCCCTGAGATCACAGCAAGACTAATCAATCTGCAGCGCTCAAGGCTTTCCGCTCTCTCTCTCCCTTTTCCCTTTTCATCTCGCCTCTCTGACCGACTATGAAACAGTAAATGCGCAGCAATCGGTAACTTTGCGCCAATGAACGAGGCTCAAGGCTGGCGCTCCCCATCGCCTTAGACCCGCAATCCCCAGTTCTCTAAAACTGTTCGAATGCTCACCGATTCTCTGACCGTCTCTCATTTTTGCATGGTCTCTATCAAGGGGAATGCCACTATTTGTTATGCCGCAAAGGCCAAAAGATCGGGAATGATAGGCGAGGCACAATTCTGATTAGGCCCATCAAGAATGACTCAAATAATGTGCCGTGAATGGTTTAGAGTGTGTTTCAGAGATAGTCTGAAACCAAAATGTGCCCATGGCCAGCGAAACAGTCCGAATTGAATAAAGAAATGCTGAAATCACCAGGAGTTCAGTGTCAGATACAATTATTAGAGATTCGCTATATGGATTTCTTCCATTTCTACATGTCAACTCATGATTGTTAAAGTAGATGGATTTCAATGTTTTCACATGAACAACACGGGCGCTAATTGTTAACCCGAGGAATACACTAAACACATTCAAAAAGCAAAAAAATAACTTGATCATTCGGTACTTATTCTACTCGCAAAAAAAGGAAAAGAAAGGTCACCTTATCCTTGAAGTTCGCCTGTGAGAAGGTGTTTCCGTCGAGGATGAACAGATCCTCCCTCACGTATCCTTGCTCCAGCTTCAGCTTGGTCAGACGAGTAGCGAGGGCCACTGGGTCGTGCGAGTTCAACTGGAAACGAGCTTAATTTTTGCATTCGAGCCCCAAACCTCCGGACATCCGTCTCTGGCCAACAACATCATAATTTCATGTGCGGTAACTTGACGGAATAAATAAATAATGAATGAATGAATGAAAAAGAATAAGTGAGTTTCACCATACATCAGTGTATCTGGCAACAACATTCTGTGCATTTTCTATATCTTGTCACATATTTTTTCTTACTGGATAGATTAGTATCGTCAGACAGCGCCTGCCCGCCCGCGAACTCAATGTTATTCCAACAAGTTCATGTTATTCCACGCTATCGCCCGTCTGGATCGACCAACAAATCATGCTTATCGTTGACTGAATCGCATGATGTTTTGACTATATTTCAACCGGAGTGAAAAATTGGCGCCGCAAGTGCAAGAACTTTCGCTATCGCAAATATTGCCGATTACTGCACTGGACTAGACATCACGTGACCACTCGATCGCTGCGCGAACTCTTGTTATCGTCTCGACTCCATAGGACAAGTGGCGACTTAGCCAAATGTATCCCTGACTCACTCATGCGGTTTCTTTTCATTGTTTTTCGAATATGAGCATCTCGAAATTGAATCATTTGTGGCTACGCCAACACTAGTTACGATCCGTTTTTTCGCCTCTCAGTCCCTCACATGGCAAGAACATTCGTCGTGCATACGCTATCTAGTCTCTCGATCGGTCAATAAACAACGGCTGTCGAACCCGGCTTTTCTTTGAGTCTTTTGCGGTTTATGGCGACTTTTTTCACTTTTTCATCACATCATCCCTCACATGGCAAGAACATTCGCTATCTGGGCTCTCGATCTCAATTGGCCAACAAATAACAGCGTGGCGTATCGAGTACGGCCCCATCTGCCTAACCGCTAACCGCAAAACGACCCGAGACGGGCAGTTTTCAGCAGTGAAACTTAACCCCCACTTAAACAGTTTTCCACCCATCGATACGAACAGGCAGCGCCAAATAAGAAGTAATTTCACATTATCTACCTCTTCCAAATAATTGATTATTAAACTAATTTTTTTAAAACATCTTAAATTCATAAATTACTCAACTGATAGACTAAATCGAAGATCACCACTATGTTTTCCTCATTAGAGATACTCAAGTGATTGCACTAATTGGAGCGCGTTGTTCTAAATTTGCAGTCGAATTAACGGCAACCCTTGAATTATTGACCAACTGCTCAAGGAATTCCAAAATCATACTGCAGAAATATTTTCCTTCTCGAACTTTTTGCAAATTTTCGTGCACCCTGTTTTCGCCGACTCTGCCACGTTAGTTCTCCCCTGGAATCGCATGCATAATGAATAGCTAGGAAATTGTGCAAATATCAAATAAAGATGTGATGTCTCTATCTCAAATATTAGTACGATGTAGAAATGATTTCGAAAATGGTTGTCTTTCCTCACCTTCCAAATCTGCGTTCCGCTTCTCTTCGTGAGTTCATCGGGCGTCATTAGCTTGGGAGGGAAGACGTGGTGGGGAAGGCGGGGATCACCACAGGGGTACGCCTCCATCTGCCAGATCTGCACCATGGTTCCTGAAATTAATGTAAGGTTGAATTCAGGCAAATTTGGATGAAGAACAATGAAATCTGAACTGAATACTCGAAATTCAAACTCTGGACAACAAAACACAATCGGAAAGATGGAATGACATCGGCCGATGATCTCACAGATACAATCAATCCTACAATGAACGCTCTCGGTGAGCGAGTGAGGAAGGTAGTAGCTCCGCCCCCTTGTCACGATAGCCACTACCCTGCGATAAAGAATTTAGCAAATGGCCTGAAAGGAAAGTGGGATATTCACAGTTCTAGCATGAAGAATCCGAAGATAGCAATTGGTTGTGAAAATCGAAGTCCACGGTATCAGCACATTTGAGCATCGCGATAAATGTGACCGGTCTCTTTATAGTCGCGAATAACGCGAACTCGAATAACGAACAGTACTACAGACTAGAGCCGATCAAAAAGTGTAGAATAAGGTGTGCGTGGCCTTCCCGACGCATGTTAGAATAGTTGAGTAATGTGATGGGCTGTTCCTTGGGAGTACCTTACATCACTGATCGAGTATTTGTGATTAGATAGGGTTAGTGTCGAGTCAAATTTGACTAGAATGAGAATGGTCAAGGCTCTACTGTGATCAATGTCGTCTACCGGAAGTTGCATGCACATTGCGGGAGCGATAGGAGGGTTGTCAGGGTGAAGAATCCCTCTCTTCATTCCGTGAACTACAGAGCAGAGTTCGAAATTGGGTAATGATCTCTTCATTTCACACACACTCTCTCTCTAACGCCTCTCTTAAACTCGTATTTCGACCTTTTCTGCAGAGCTGGTCAAGAAAGATCGCGAATTGAGAAGGCGAATTGGTCATCCTGACATTCCTAAGTTCTCGTTCTCGTCCTGTAGTTACAGGACAATGTAATGTATGTGTCTACACCTCGCGCACTATTTTCACCTTTAGAGTTCCTCAATATTGTAGGATGAGAACTCATTGGATACACATTTTCGCATCTCGGCGCTCACTAATCTGCAGCAGACGAAAACTCAAGATGTCAACATCTCTTGTATCCGCGCAAAAATCAGCGAGCAGAAACTATGAATCGTCCCATGACAATCAGGGATGTGCGAAAATTTCACACACTCTTCATTTCGTAATGCTCTCTCGCCGATCAGATAGAGCGAGAGAGCATGAAAGTGGAGGAGATCGTGAATTTTTTGCACATGACAACAACTACCGTTATAGGTAGGGTTGTCAGGATGAAGAATGCGTATCTTAATTCCGCGTGTTCTAACGCCCAAAATAGTAATGAAGAGAGGAATTCGCCGTAACAGAATTACCGTAACTCTCAACCACCTGTAATGCACAGTAGAACAGCGCTGGAACTATAAATGATGCCACGGCGCAAAACATAGGCATTGTTCACAGCAGGAGGCCCCGTGTGCAGTAAATGCTGCGCTGGGAATAATACTCGCGCTATTTAGGGTGGTCTCTCAGTTCTCCATTGCCCCTGTAAGTCAGAACGAGACTGCGGAACAATCAGGAACTCCCGAGTAAAGACCATAATGAACGACTTCCTAATCGAGAAGCAGGTTATAGTTCCTTAATGCAATGGTCTCTCTTGATTGCAAATGGTCTATCGCTCGGTATGACCGGGAAATAGCACAGGCCGGCTTTTAGAACGCGGTTACATCACACTCGGACAACGCATTTAGCGCAGCACCTAGCGATGGGGCAACCAAGGTAAAACTCGATCTGTGAACGAACGAGAAATGAGAGGGAGTAGGAAAGATAGCTCGAATGGGGGAAACTGCCGACGAAAAGTGGGCAGATTACTGCGCGGCGCTTTGTTTCTGTTAAGGAATTGCCCGGTCTCTCCAATTTGCGTACTATCTCGCTTTGTCTGACCGGCGAGAGAGCATGGGGAATGGAGAGAGCGGCAGCTTTGTTACTCGATTGGGGAACAACTCTCGCTCCTCTGTCTCGAGGTCATTCTGCCTATCGATAAGGCGAGTTTCTCCGATTAGACTCTCTCTCGATTTTGCTTGATGTCTCTTCGTGAAATCGTCGCTGCGCAAATGCGGACACTGCGGCGTTTTGATGATGCTAAGGTACGGTAGGACTGCGATTAGGATCAGTAGGTTACGGTAGCTTCATAATGGCGGGTGTTCACTTGTAGTTCCCAGAAAACAGTGAAAGTGCTACCAAAAGCAAGCAGCATTACAGTCATGAGATTTCGCTAAGTAAGTGATAGCTAGTAAAGTAGCCGGGCTGCAATCGCTTCTTCATTCAGGAAGTATTGGTCAGGAAAAGGGACAGAGGGTCAAAGGGCGCAGCTTAGCTATGCTGAACTGAACTGGAAACGCGCTTAGAGAAGGGAGGTGAAGAGCTAGTTAGGGGGGAAGGAGAGAAAGGGAGGGCACACCATGCAATCACGCTGGTACATTGTTAGCGATTGATTGAGGGGGGAGGGGGTAGGAGGGGTGCATTTTTTGTTTGGTTCGGCACGAATTCATGTGATATTTTAGTGATGAATTTTACGATATTCCGGATTGATCGCTAATTGGACAGAGAGCGTGCACACTGCTAACAATTGATTAGTGGAAGGTTGGGAGGAGCGTCATTTCTTTTATCTATTACCTTTCTCATTTACCAATCTAGATATTACCTTGAGGCGGGAGATTGCGCAACTAGAGAACACCCAAAAAAGGAACACGTTAGGGGCACAGTGTGATAGTGACGCAAATGATGTCATTCAACGAAGGATATCAACAACGAATCTACTTTGGCGCCGCAGTTCGGCGCTCCCTCCGGAGGGGTTGAATGACAACCGATAGTTAAAATGAGTGAAGGTAAAGAGTTATCACATCTTTTACAGGCTACAGAGTAGCTCGAATTGAGAGAGGGCGCAACTGCTTATCCGCTACTTCGCCCAAACGAATAAGGGAAGCTGTAGGAAAGGGAAAGGAAAGATGGGCAGAACAACAAGAGATAAAGCGAAGCGATCAATGGACATGTGACTGCTGCTTGTCAGTTAATGGCAAAACAAAGGAGGGTAATACCGTATTGGCATTACGTTAATCTACAGGGGCGGTCAACAATAATCGATTTTTTAACGCTCAAGTACCATGATCTTTTGGTAAAGAACTCATTGCGAACCCTACTTGAAACTAGAGTTTCGAATGATCTTTTGCATCTCAGTAAGCATGCATGGTACTTGAGTAGAGCTGAGTTGACTGTTGAATAATTGTGCTCTTATTCGAATTATGAAAACAGCAATAGTACATTGGAGGTGAAAATAGTCGAGGCATTTATCCTTTTCTTACAGTTTTCGTGACGTCGCTCCGCTTTTGCTGTAGTCATTGTTCCTTGGTGATAATAAGTCGATTCTGTTTGGAACGAGAATCTACAAATCAGAATTTTCCACTAAAATAGATGCAATATTCTCAGTTCGTGTTCATTAGTACGCTGGATCGAAGAGACTCTATTCCTCTAGCCGAACTGCTTTAGTGACGTAACATTGCTGTAATCACTGTTCTCGTTCAGTGACTCGGTAGAGTTGATTACCTCTTTTTCAAAATATGACTGAAGTTTAAAGCAAGTACAATATTTCAGACTATCTCGTTCTTCTGAGGAAACACAGTAAGTGTTAAATATTGCACTGAAACGACCTGTCGAGCTGCACCCTTGCTGTAATCACTGTTATCTTTCAGTAGCAATCGTTCGGTGATAACAACCCGATTTTGAAACTAAATAAGTAAATCAGAATTAACCACGAAAGTAAATACAATTTTGTAAGTCTGTGTTCACTGATCTTCTTCAGATGCAATGCAGCTATAATAAATAAAAAAAACACATTGGAACAAAGAGACTCCATTCTTCTATCCTTTCGAGAACGGTTTTAATGTCGTAAACTGGAATCACTGTTCTCGTTCAGTGATTACGCTCGATCGGTGATAACAAGTCGATAACTATCGTTCCCCAACCTTCTCTCTTCATTTGTCGTACTCCATAGTTGGTCAGGCAACGTGAGAGAGCATGTGGAATGAAGAGAGTCAGATCGTTTAGCTGATCGGGTTCTATGCAGTTTTGGCAGGTAAACAGGGACAAGTCACGCAGAGAAAGAGACGGCCGGAATCTCTTCATTCCACGTACTCTCTCGATTTCTCAAACTGAATTGAGATCAAAATGACTGCGAGCTGCAATAGGCAAGATCGAAAGATGTGACGTCTCGAGGGATCGTCTTCCCTATTCATTTCGCAGAAAAGTTCGAAATTCGGGTAATCGTCTCTTCATTTCACGTGCTCTCGTATCGGTCAGAGAGAGACGAGAGAGTATGCGAAATGAAGAGACTATTACGAGCAGATCGAAGGAAAATGGAGAGTAGTCTGTCCGGGAATTTTCAAGAATAATACGTGAAAATCTTTCCCAGGAATTAATCGATCCAATGAAAATTCTCGAATTAAAATCAAGTGTTAACACTGGGAAAATAGAAAAATCTAGCGTATCTACTCATTGATCCGATTACTTACAAAGTCGTTATATTTTTCAGCGACACTTTTTATTCAATGTGTTCCTGAAAGCACTGGTCGCTCTGTCATGCTCTTTTTTGAATAATAATAATAATAATTTCAGTTCGAAGTGGGAAGATGTCTTCGCACCTTTCGATGGCATCTCTCCATTTGACATTCGTTCACGAAGCTCTCTTACATTCTCTGGCTGCTATCGAAGATGATTTGGTGAGCCGTGTCTTATCACCACAAATTGTTACGATCACTACGGTTTTACCCTGGGTGAATGTCTCATCGATAAGAAGATTACGAAAGAACTAGCCAGCTACGCTCGCTGCGCTCGCTCGCTGGCTAGGTGTCGCCGGGTTGTGATAGTCTTCTGCGAGTGCTTCGCAACGCCGGGTTATGTATTTAAAACATTGCTCAACACATGAAAGGATAGAATATTCACAGTCGCAGACCGAGTTGGCATCCTCTCTTGCGAAAGGCTCGTGAGGCCTCGAGCGATCCGAAAAAAAGTTGCGATGGAGCCACTTCGTG
>LS487185.1:209349-225560 GCA_900490705.1 Pristionchus arcanus | reverse complement strand
CGTAACGAGCATAGAATGATGCTCGTCGAGAACGAGTACTCGTTTCCTCTCTCTAAACGAGTACTCGTTTTCGCGCAATCGCTCGTTTTCGAAACTCTATTCGTGGCTCCATCGCAACTTTTTGTCGGATCGCTCTCGGCCTCACGAGCCTTCCACAAGAGCATCGCAGGTTAGTCTTTCAAACGCCGGGTACTATAGTGATGGTTAAGTATCACACCACATTGCGAAATGATGACGAAATTCGTTTAAATTTTCATTGTGCAACACTTGCCTGTTCGTTTGTGCCTAAGTATGTCTCGATTGGTCGAGTTTGCGCTGAGTTACGCGCGAAAAAACGAGTTATTGCTTAAGGATTACGTCATATTGCGTAAGGATGATGAAATTCATTCAAAATTTAATGGTGCTACACTTGCCGGTTCGTTTGAGCCTAAGTACGTCTCGATTGGTCGAGTTTGCGCTGAGTTACGCGCGAAAAAACGAGTTATTGCTTAAGGATTACGTCATATTACGTAAGGATGATGAAATTCTTGTGAAAAGTAGAAGCGCACTTCATGACGAGTCGTTTGGTGTATTACACGCCCGCATTGATTGAGTTCTCAGGGGAAAAGGCGCGAAAAACGGTGTAGGAGTGAATTTCGTCATATTGCATAATGATGACGAAATTTGTTTTTCAGAAAATTTGTTTTTCCATGAGGAGTCCAATGGTCCCGGAGATAGACGCGCACGATCAGTTTGAGCCGAGTTATAGCGATTTTTCAAAAGCGTGACACACGTTACAGACAGACAGACAAACAGACAGACAGACACTACAATATATTACTTCTCAAGTAACGGAATCCAGACTAGAAAGGGCGCCCTGTGATAGATACAAATGAGCATTATCACACAACTTTCACAGTCTTATCGCTATTTTGACCGTTGTTGCATCATTCCAATACGTCAATTCCTGACAACTTGTTTTGATTTTTCTTCAGGTGGATTTCCATGGACGACCACAGAATTTACGCAGTTTTATCGCTGCTTTTGGTGCAGAGGTTTAGCCATTTGATTTGAATTATGTGCAGGCATGTTATTCTATAGTTTATTCGAAAAAATCATTTGCAACTAAAGTCGAAAATTTTGTGCAGTCGCTGATTTCACGTACACACTTTCACACACGTGTTATGTTTATCAAACGATCACGCGCACGAATTTGCGCCTCTATAAAACAGTTTCTCATTCTTACCACTACACTTTTCCTGGCACGCGGTGCCCCTGGCTGACATTGATTTGATAAACAATATCCCCCATACTCTGTTTCGGGCTTACATTCAATGGGCAATCTATCGATCTCGATTTTGCTTCTTTCACGCTTCCAATTTATTCCGTGATATTATCTAGCCAACTCCGTAAGAAGTGCGCTAGTTTGCACGAGAAACCATTCCTATTTCTCTCTCAAAAGCGAAAGCAATCGTTCTCTATTCAAACTCTGAAGTTCACCGACCCCAGCAAGAGTTGTGCAATCTTTCTCCTTCGTTCTTTTCCCCTCTTCTTTCTTTAAACACTCTCGCTAGCTTGAAATATCGCGATTAATGCGAGAGGGTCGAACCGACCCTCCTCTTGTTCAGCTACAAACTACACGGAGTGACACATCTCCCCTATTTTTGCTTCTGATCCCCACTTGTTTTGCTGTTATTGTTGTGGTCATCCATTGATCATGCGCCTTCCGGATACTATAAAACCGTTTGTCGTCCTTACCTACACTCATCCTGACATGCCGTGCTGAGATAGCGATTGATAAGAACTTATTTTCCCAGCGTTATCAGACTCGCGCTCCCATTCAATGTGTGTGTTGTGATTTCTTAAGTGCATCTTCCTTTCCTACTGCCATCATTTTGAATATCCCATCTTCCCACACAATTGTCACATGGTGCACCTTCCCTCCCAACAACACTCTAAATCGTGCAAATCGTGTGGTGTTGTGTGCATTTCTTGCCGATCTGTGGTGCACAGTCTGTCAGAGAGCGCCTATATTTCCCTCGCCTCTCCCCGATTCCCCTGGTCTCTCGTGGTTCTGGCCACTAGAAATAGGCGGGCGCCGAACCCGATGGACTATCTCGCGGCTTACCTTCATTCGTTTCTCACTCACTTCTATTTTCACGTTCCCCTATTGGTCGGACTTTCTTGATATTTCTCCGTTCAGAGTTACCACTTCTCATTCACACACGATGTCCTCATACACTGCTGTAAGTTTTTCGACTTGGTTCACGATATGTTTCAAAAATTGTTTAAAAAGCGGAGTAAATTGTGGAATTCCAGTGACTGGCCCTCATCGTATCAAGTCTAGAACAAATTCAAAGAGCCGTTTTCCAAATCTTCATAAACCTTTTCAGTTGCTGAAGAAGCAGCGCGATTTCTACCTTTCCGGAGGCACGGCTGATCTGACCGGAAGGAAGAAGCGACTAGAGACATTCAAGTGAGTTCAGTCGAGATCAACCTAGGTGCCTATGAAATGGACACATCATCACACATTTTGCACGAAAGGTGCTATTGTGAGGGCCAGTTTTATTGGTTGAATAATGTGCTACTCCATCGATTAGCCGCCGCGAATAATCAATATCAAAGATACAGTAATCCTCTCAGGACCCTGCTCACCACGCACAAGAAGGAGCTGGACGACGCTATCTTCGCCGATCTGCACAGGGTACGGTAGCAAATGGGGATACTGTAGCTGATTTAGAAAATCTATAGTATGTTGATTTTTGCACTTTCCTAGCTTTTGCATTATCATCATCAAACAGACGTAGATGGTGATGCCGAGATCTAGCAATAAGTGGAATAAAACCAGTGATCAATGGCTCCCCTTTCAGTCCAGTTTCTCCGATGTCGACAGCACTCTTAGCGTGGTTAACGAGACACTGGACAATATCGATGCGTGGACTGCGCCCAAAAAGGTGCTTATTAGCGTTGTCCAATCGAAATTATAGCTCTCATTCAAAGGGGTCTGCTTGACGGACGAGCTAATATTCAAGGAAAGATGATGTTGTCATCTGTAAAATATCTGATTTTTTTGGGTATTTGTGCTAGCACACGAGTTTCGGTCGCAGTAATTTTTGTTGTTATTTATATGCACAATTGGCAACCTGGTAACACCTAAAAAGCCTCTAGCTTATAATAACCAGTTTGTGAAACATATCGCACAGCCATTACAAAACCATCCAAAGTGTTGAAAAGTGATCTTTGATCTTTGCAGATGCCCGTCGGCGGTCCTCAGCTGTCGAGCGAGACGGATTCGCTCTACCTCGTGCCAGAGCCACTCGGGGTACGGTAGGGTACTGTAGGGTAACTGTACTCTGATTAATCGATGACTAAGTTATTTGCAGTATCATGTTGAATGCAAAAGTAGCGTAACTGGTTTGTTACCGTACCCTGAGGACATGCTGATATAGCCGATCGATAACAGGCTTATCATTTTAACGTCTTGATATGGTTACAACATACAGATCGATAACTAATTTATTACCGTAACCCAATCACACAGGTGGTGCTGATCATCTCGCCGTGGAACTTCCCTCTGGTAACTTCTGCATCGCTCGTGCAGGCACTTGCCGCTGGTGGGTACTACGGTAGGATACGGTAGGGGTACGGTAGTCAGGTTGGAATATCGATTTATTGATTTTTCGCACTGAATCAGTTCGAGTGGGACGAATATTAGGTCGCGTGTCAAATAAATCAGTCAATAATCGCTCAGGCAATACCGTAATCGTGAAGCCGTCCGAGCTCGATCCGACCTTCTCAGCTGTCTTCGCCAAGCTGGTCGCCAAATATTTCGATGAGGTGAGAAAATGTCTGATAGGCTGAAATGCGACAGTGTAGTGAAAGTGAAATTCAGTTTAGAATACGTTTCACTCAAATTACAAGTGACGGGCGAATTGAGAGTTCTCAATCGTTCTTCTGCATCCCTTTCAAATACACCATTAACCGTTCCTACGAATATCTCTATTGGGTAACGCAGTTAGGAGCCGGTATTTTTGCCGAAGTCTACTCACGTTATTCTCACCACAAAACAACCATTCATATGTTAGCATGGCTGCACGAGCATTGTTCAGATATGTTTCACTAGCGGTAGAAGAATCCTTCGTCACGAAGTGATTCCGATGCTTCCTCCGCAGTTTCTGGAATACAAAACAACAATCTCTCCTTTCCAGAAGGAATTCGCCGTCGTTGAGGGCGGAATTCCGGAGACGACCGAACTGCTCAAGGAGAGGTGAGAACTGTGATCTGCACTCTCTTCGTTTTGCATGATCTCTCGCTTTCTCATATCGACAAGAGTGCGTGCGTACAGACATCAGTGGCCAATCATTGCCTATTATCTCGCAATTTCTTACAGATGGAAATACTCAAAAATAGTATATTTCACAAATACCCCCTTCCAGATTCGATCACATCCTATACACGGGCTGTCCCCCCGTGGCCAAGATCATCATGGCTGCGGCGGCTAAGCATCTCACCCCGGTCACGCTGGAGTTGGGAGGCAAAAAGTGAGTGCGCTTTTATTATTATGGTTGAAACTGACACTGTGAAAGTCCTATCGGCCCACCAAACCTACAATCGAATAGTCTGTTTATTGGCGCAGTACTGTATCTATTAATCGATAATTGCAAAAAGTGAGTGCAGGAAACGATCGATTTTTGCTACTCTGCAAAAAAGCATTTCGACAATAATACGATATTCCAGTCCCGTATTCGTCGATGAATCAGCCGATCTCGCCCTGCTCGCACAGGGAATCGTCTTCGCGAAACTGCTCAATGCCGGACAAATCTGCATCTGCGCCGATTACGTAAGTTTGATCTTTGATCTTTCAGCCTACCGTAGCATTCCAAATGCTAGAAAAAGTACTGGTTTTCTTTAGAAACGTTACAGATTGTAACCACCTAACGATGATTCCGATGACCTTTTGACAAATTATCTTTGATCTTTGATCTTTGATCTTACAGATCGTAACAACTCCCTCGATGAAGCCCAAGATCATTGCTGCTCTTACGGCTGCTTTCGAAGCCCTTGGAGACATGAGCAAAGTGAAGGAGAATGCGAGAATTGTCAATGATAGACACTTCCAGTTAGTGATCTTTGATCTTTGAATGGGCACATAGCCCTGAGTCATAGGCCATCAAAATTCCCTTTGCGTTCGATTCGAATATGTTTCGAAGTGAGTCGCTCTGTAGAGTATCCAACGAATTCCAAATACGCTTCACAGCGTTATCTTAAATGAAACTCATGACTGTAAATTAATCGCTCAGGGAAATCCGATAGAAATAACCAATAATAATTCCCCATTCAGGCGTCTCATGGACCTGCTGCAGAAGACTAAGGGAAAAGTGGGTGCTTTTTTACCGTATCCTAACTTGGGAAGTAGTTGGTAAAATTAAAGCCATCCGCCAAATGTGAGAGATTACTGCTATACCAGTGTTTATTCAAAGGCAATCTGAGTGGCAATGAATCTGCGTATCCAATGTGATCGTAGACTGACTTTCTATCTAAAAAAAGAAACATACTAAGGAGAAATTTGCCTCTGCCCTCCCGATGTTTGTCTACCGTATCCTAACATTGAGGAATCGCCGACTGAGTTTATATCCTTCAGGTTGTCTACAAGGCTGGCGGCGAAATCTCGCAATCAGACAAGTTCATTCCCGTTCATCTCATCGAAGTCGACGCCGAGGATGAATTCATGAAGGAAGAGGTACGTGATTATAGTATCAATCAGGGATGTTCGATAATTTGAAACACTCCTTATTGACTCTAGCCCGGAAGAAAAAAGACAAGGGATCATTGTGAAAACCCTTGCTCGTTTCACAGTATGTTTCAGAGAGATTTCTTAGGGAGCGCATTATCGAGTCGGTCATTGAATTTTTAACGAATTTCCTAAAACAAATCTTTCCAAGGTCTTCGGTCCGCTCCTCCCGATCCTCACTCTGCCCTCGTTCGATGCTGCGCTGGACTACATCAAGAGGTGGGCCTTGACTCTTCAAGTCACCCCCTTGAATTCCCTCCCAATGAAGATCCACGAAAAAGCCCGCATAGCCCCGCCATTTTTGCATAAACTCCGCCCCTTTCCAGAAACGAGAAACCGCTGGCCGCTTATCTCTACACTTCAAACGAAGAGCAATCTACTCGCTTCGTCAAGGAGACTTCCTCGGGAGGAGTGACCGTCAATGGAATCATGACACATGTATTCAGTGAGTAGGAAAATTATCAGTCAAAACAATAACAAATACATCCGCAGTCAAAACAAAGAAAACATTATTCCCGATAACGTGCACAACACTCGTTTGTTTTGCTGATCAGACGATTCTCAGAGAAATCATTCTAATTGAGGTTTTTGTGCATGTGCACGAGTAACAAATTCACCATGGAAATACAATTAGGAATTATCTCATCTCATCCATTTGCAGGTCCAGGCCTTCCGTTCGGCGGCGTGGGCAACTCTGGAATGGGACGAATCCATGGAAAGTACTCCTTCGACGTATTCTCCCATGAGAAACCCGTCTGTCTGAGGGCCGGTCTGACCTACAAGAATAACCTCTGAATAGTCTACAGGGTACTGTAAATCAAGAATAATCTGTAATATTCCCCATCCACGGATGCCTGTGTAATTTTGTGTGATAAAATCTTTTTGAAGTTCTATTGTTGATTGCATTGATCTTCCCAGTGCTCTCCAAGCAGCATCATTCTAGAAAACGTCTACCTTCTCACGCTATCACTCTCCCATCCGATGTAATGCTCCGAAACCCCATTTATCTCCGAATCTCTGCCCTGATAGTGAGTCAGACCCTTTCTCCTGTTAGAGAAAGACGAGATGTCATGCAATATCGAGAGAGCTATCCTTCCTTCCCATTGTATCAGTCCAGAGTTCCTCTGCTCTCTTCCCAATCTCACCGAGCCCGAGAAAAGTGCTCGTCTCTCCATTTGTACTATCTCTCGTCAGGCAGATAAACGAGAGATCATTGCAAATGAGAGAGTCGGTTCCTCCCAGCGTCCAGCCCCCCCTAGCCCCATCTTACACTACGACAGCCGTTGTTCGAATTGCGCTATCGCTTCTCATTTCCTCTATTCTCACTCTTCTACCCTCCTATCATCTCTTATCATCCTCGATTCTATCGAACAATACTATCAACAATCATTCCCATTTCTCCCGACCGTGGTCTCGCAATTCGCCAATTATCTCATATCGTGGTCAATTCTATTATAATTTTTAGAGAGCATCAAACATGGTCGCTAAGCTCGTTCCCAAAATCAAGCAATCGGCTGGTGAGTAATCGATATTTCTTATGAAATTCAATCCTCGAAAAAATCCGGCTGTTTTAATTGTATAGTCCCAATTCGACTAATCGATTTTCTTTGAGAGCAGCTACTTCCCTCCCGGCTATTCTCCGATGGGCTGTTTACGTTCGACGGAAAGGTTCGTTGCATTTTTCTTTATCTCACAAGCTCTTCCCTGAATTTCCCGTACTCGTACTAGATAGGCGACTTATTTTACCTGACTTGTTCATCAAAAGTAACGAACGGACGTACTATTTTTCAGTCCGTCACCGTCGCCACCTCCATCCTCGCTCTGCTGGTCGACTTCTTCTGCATAGTGGCCGTCCCTGATGTGAGCTGGTATTTATTGCCCCTTTTCAGCCGTTTTCCTCTTCTAAAAATTGTTCCTCACTAGATCTGATCAATATGTTCCATTGCAGCGCTGGATCCTCATCCTGTTCGGAATTCTGGTGAACTTAGCCACTATCCTACTCGTAAATCGCCCGAGAAGCTGCGGATTCAGCCTGCTCTACGTGTTGAATGTAATTTCTTCAGTAGCTTCAAAAACGTTTCCTCTCCACAAGAAATAAGTCATTCCCAAGAATAACGTCTAGAAGCGAACTGGTGAAAAATATCCAACGTCAGTTACTGGTGTAGTTTTTGATGTGGAGTATGACAAGAGGCAGTTAGCTTCAGTATTGAGCGAACGTTGTCACAGTAAAAAAAAGCTTGATACTTACGCAAACGGACTCATAATGTTTTCGACACAAATTTGTCTTCAGTGGGCCTCTCTCATCATCGCTCTCCTCTGCGCACTAATCATCATTCCGTTCTATGCCTTCATGGAGGACGAGACGATGATGACATCCTTCAGGGAATACCCCGGAATATTCTCAAGCAGACCATCGAATGAGGGTATGAATTGACCAATATTTTTCGACCTTTGTAACGAGAACGATTTGAGTACGCTCAGAATAAGTACAAGGATTGCTTTCAGAAAAAGAAAAGATGGAGGAGATGTTCCGCGCTAGTCTGCCCGGTATTCGCCTCGTCATGATTGGAATGGCGTACATTTACGTCGTCCTCACCTACATCAGCGTCGCGGCCATGCGCCACATTCGTCGATCGGCGGTGAGTATTTGATAATGATTCTGATTTTATCACGGCATCGGCCAACTTGCACTGTGCTTTTACATGACATTGAAACGCAGGTAAACATGACATGACAATATCAATCTTGCCATTATTTCAGGAGCAGATGCTACTTCCTCAGTGAAGCTCTGACCAGCCTCATCTTCTCCTTCTGTAATTCCAATCATTCAATCAGCACAGTGGATACCTTCAGCTTATCGTTATGATGCAACCGCAATTATTCACTTTCTTTTCATAATGTGTGTTGCCAACGAACAAATCGTCAATACTATGTAAACTACCCTTCGCTCGATAAAGCATACTATACGTTTCACAGTTTTTATTTTTTGTTATTCTGACCTGAATTGCCAATTATAGCGATGACGATTTTAATAAACTACTTCTCAATTAATTAGATTATTTTTTGAGTTTCTCATGTTGGTCACAATAATGTTGAATAGATGAATTTTTTTGTGTAAATACTCATATTATATTTTTCTCACATTTATCTTTGCCTTTAGTCGCAATTCATCACCAATGATGATTCACCATCACTCTTATTTACTAAGCGTTTGTTCATCTGTGGGCTTCCGATTCTCTCCTACTTTCCTTGTTTGCCTTCCGTTCTCGTTCATATTCGAATTTCCAATACGGTTTCACACTGATCTAGATACAAAATCAGAACCATACTGAGTAAATAAATTGCGAAGAAATTCCATAGCGATCCGAATATTTCCCGGCGTTATGCAACCTAATGATTCATAAGGACAGATCCAGTAGGAAAACGGCCGGGTGAGACGACCGGTCTTCTCATAATTTCGATTTATTCTCCCTCTATTACTGTCCTATGGAGCTATTCCCTTTCTCGCTTCTTCCCTTGTATCGTATTCTTCCATGTATGTCATTTCGTTTACAATCCGAGTTTCAATACTTTTTTCAGACCTCCTCAGAAATGGACACAGTCAAGCTGATTCCCAAGAGCAAGCAGTCTGATGGTTAGTATCCAAACTAAATTTCCATCATTGACTTCAACTTATTCAGATCATGATATTTCGTCTAGACTATTCTCCGATGGCTTGCTTTCCTTCGACGGAAAGGTTCGTTTCCTCTTTTTCGTTTTTTCTCGCTTATAGCCACCGTAACTGCAGTATCTGATATAATTCATGCAATTTGTCGATGGACCTCCCTACTCGTTCCGCAAAATAAACGATTAATTTAGGAAGTCTCTCTATGACCTCACTACTAGCAGTCTCTCCTAACTTCCCTATCACAGCATTCTACACCGACAGAAAAGGATTGTAACCGAACTGCAAACACGAAATATGATATATGTCTGAAACATATCCCGATTGTCATTCTGAATGTGGATGATGAAGGTTGAAATCGGGATACGTTTCAGATTCATTTTATGCCCTGATATCGATTTGCAGTCCGATTACGGTGTGGCGGGAAAATTCAAAACTTAATCCCCTTGTTCACCCTTTTCTGAGAACAACGGGGATCAGAATGCTGTGCTATCCTCAAACATGATTATTCACATATTTCTCAGTCCGTGATCGTCTCCTCCTCTCTTCTCGATCTACTCCTCTCGGCTCTCTGCATCGTGGCGGTACCTACTGTGAGTTGCGCATTTCCGACCAGTTCCAACGGGGATGAGCTATTCTCCTTGATCCGAAAGAGGGGGTAGATGTAGGGTAGATGTTCTCGACGTTTGTCGGCAATATAGGCATTTCCGAATTCCGCTCCCGAACGTGCAAGGCTACTACAATGGCAAAAATATATTCCATTGCAGCACTGGAAGTTTTTCATCTTTGGTATCGCTCTAAATCTCTTCACTCTCGCGATTGTTAATCGCCCGTGAAGCTGCGGCTTCACAATCGTGTATGCTCTGAACGTGAGTTATTACAAATCCATTTTGGGCTCGCTGCGATCGTTTTAAAATGTTTTTGTTGAAACTAGCGCGTCTTTGTCCTAACAATAAGAGGACAATTCGATTAAAAAAACAAAACTGAAAGATATGATACATACGGTACGTTTGCAATGCAACCCAAACACAAATCACGTTTTCAGAGGGCGCGCCTCGCGTTCGTCCTCCTCTACGCCCTTTTCGCCCTTCCCTTCCTCGTTTTCATCGATGACGTCTTTCTGATCGCCGATCTGATCGAATCTATGGGAGTATCGATCGTGGACGCCGAGACTCGACTCGAGAGCACTGCCTGGCGAGAACGTGTGTGAAATAACGAGACCAGAGGCTGTATGCATGAATCGACAAACGCCTCCACCTACGCTACTGACGTCACGTTTGCCGGACAACCCGTTTGTCGGGTTCATGCATACGGCCTCAGAAACCGTTCCCACTAAAGATTAAATAATAATTTTCAGCCGAGGAATCGGTAAGGTCCGCTCTGCTCGTGATTCGCCTAATGGTTATTGTTATGATCCAGATTTGCATTTTCATCTCCTATGTGAATGTGGCTGCCCTGCGCCACATTCGTCGATCTGCGGCAAGTGATTATTTATAATATTAATTATTTTTGTTTCACCCGCAACTTCAAGTCTAATGACTTCATTGCATACAGCTTCTGCTCAAAAGTCGATATTGCAGGAACAGATGCTCCTTCCCCAGTGATTTTTCTAGACATCAAATATTGTCCTTATCGTACACTCGACACTGCTACTATTTTATACCTGCCATTCCTTATTGTTTTGTTGGTATTTCGAACAGCCCTTCTTTTCTTTTATGTTGCACAATCAACAAAATTTCGTATCATTGCAATCATGGGAATTTATTGATAGATTGCACATAATCTGTATCACGACTACGTAGATTGATGAGGCTATTGGAATTCTAATGGTTTTATTGAAACTAATTTATCAATAAATGAACCCTATTCATGTTAGATTGCACATAATCTGGGTGACGTCAGTTCCCATATAAGCAAAGTCCGTGCCGGCCGGATTGCAAGTGACGACCATCACAACAGTGCCCGTGCCACCGTCGGTGAGCATGTTCACGTTGTTGTACTGGAAAGTAGAGCCGAGAAATGAGTCTTCATTCCAAACACTCTCTCGCCACTTGAGCTGGTGAGAGAGTGTGCGAAATGAAGAGACGGCTGCTCCTTTCTCGGGCTCTACTGGACAGAGAAGATGTTGACAATGAGTGTAGCATAAGTCGTAGGCCAAATCTATCCTATTTTCATGTGCATTTACTTGATGAATGAATGAATTCCAATCCACAACATTTCTTTAGCTGGTGGGTGTGGTGGAAACGAAACTCGCTCTCGCTCGAAAAAGGAATGCTGTGAATCTACAGAAATGCGAGATTCGAAGTGTTCAACCTCCAAACTGTCTACAGAAAAATAAAAAAAAACACAGCAAAATCATTACCGTTATTTCAGCCATGGTATACGGTGGTCCAGCAGCACACGTCAGTGTGAGCACATCACATCCCATTGCATTCGTTGAAGCAACCGTAACCAGGTTGTAATCATTCATGAATATGAAGGGATCACAACCCACACTGCATGCTGAAATAATCGTATAATATCAGTTTGAAATAGTCGTCAGTCAAAAAATATTAAAGATATTATCCCCAATGTTTTCAATGTTCAAACCGAGAAAAATGTCACTATTACTTAGCTAGACTTCCCGCAGGACTTCGTGTGCCTTGAGTACGGGGTGACCTTTACTGTGAGAATCAAAGCCGTAGCAAAACTATTCGACGGACAAGGATGTAGCGAGTAAACATCGGAACACTAAAATCGGATGTCATGCTGTGCCTAGTTTTGATGAAATCATATTTTCGTTTCACTTTTTTACTGAAAATTGTATTTTTATTAATTTTATTATGAGCTGAATTCATAATCAGTTGAAAAAATTAAATGAAAAGTGAATTTAACCAAAAGCTGTCACAGCATGACATCCGATTTTTGTGTTCCGATGTTTACTCGCTACATCCTTGTCCGTCGAATAGTTTTGCTACGGCTTTGATTCTCACAGTACCTTTCCGTTACTAGAAAGATGCACTGGGACGTACTATCAGCCGCCCTTACCGGTGAACCCCACCTAGCGTTGTCGTACGACTGTACAATTGATTGACGTCTATTCATCTTACTTACTGGGAAGTGGAGGTATCGGCGTGGGCACGGTTATTGACGATGTGGGCTTACAGGAGGCTGCTGTATGCATGAAGACAGTGAGCAATAGCAGGGGACGGTTCATTTGTCGGCACTAATGAACCGGGAACTGGCAAAAACGAGGTGGAGCACAAATTCGCTCTGGTTCTGTGATCCCTCCATGATTCGTATGGACTGGATGGAGTTGGCTAGCTTTAGCAGCAAACATCAACCCTTCATTACGCGCACTATCTCAGCGGACAGAGGGCAATGGGGATAATTGGAACATGTTGATCTCAGTCAAGCATAAAGAGGGAAGGAGAAGATGCAGAGGGTGGAAGGGTACTTTAACAGGATGCGATAACGCGGCGGATTGCGAGGAAAAGACAGGACGAGCCTTGCATTATATTGTAGTTTGGCTACACTCTGCTCTTGGAGACGGGATCTGGGAAAAGTTACCTTCACCGGACATTTGCCCTAGGGTTTCGATTCATGCCTCCATAATCATAAGGCCAACGCGCGCTATGCGAATAGGGCGCGCCACCCGCGGGCTTGGCGAAAAATGGTGAGAAATTCGTAATTCATAATTGTCATGTATTTTTCACCAATTATCCGGATAGATGATTGATGGTAAAAGACCACTGCAAAGTCCGGATGACGTGTAGGTGTGCGTGCACGCACGCACACGAAAAGAAGATAATAGAGGGAAGACGATTAGAGGGGGAGGATGGCTCTCTCCATTTACCCTTATCTCTCGCTCTGTCTGACTGAAGAGTGATTGAATGGAAAGTCGAGACAATTGAGCTGATAAGATTAAGAACCGACCGACTTTTTTGTGGAGAATCGAGTTGAATTATTGAACAGAGATTATTTTGAGTAAAAAAAAATTGCAATTAAAACAAAACGGTGGAAGGGCATGGCAAGAACGAAACTTACGGGGTGGTCCATAAGCCAAAAAAATAGGCCGGTGAAGTCATCAGGTAGTGTGAACTTTGCCACCTTTTATCAAGGACTCAATACTTCAAACTACTTTGCTCCTCATCTTTTCTTCACATGAATTCATTTTCAACGTAAGCCGGTTAGAGAAAGCAAGAAAGCAGGTGAAATGAAGAGAGTGCAGAGACCCCTCTGCGAATTGATGATTTCTAATAGAGCTCGAACTATCGGGTTGGTGCGTAAGTTTCTGACGGTTTTCGAGTTTGTCTATTCTGAGCGATGCTAAGCTTCATTTTCAACCTATCAACTAAATATTTTTTGTAGTCGATGGGGACGTGGATGGACTTTTTTGCGCACACTAAAACAGACCGATCGGTTTTAAAATGCCGCTACAGTGCAAAACCAAGTCACTCGCGATGCCGATTCGAACTGTCTTTTTCTCAGGCCTGTGCTCCTTTGAGAATTGTGATCGGAGTAAAACCAATTCACGAACTTCAAGCACAGTTACTTAGCATTCCAATACAATGAGAGTCGTGAGTGAGCATCTATCGCCCTGCTCAAGACATGCGACTTTTCGAAAACCTGGGTTATCCGAAACAGATCGTTGACAGTTTTCAGCGGCTCTTTTTCGTTAAAGGAGGGCGAAAGTCAACGTTTTCGTAGGTAAACTGACAGTACAGGCCGATTGGCAGCTTGATAGCGAAGTGATTCCCCAAATTTTAAAGCTCTAGCTCAATTCTGAAGCGAGATACAATTGTTTAAAGTTTCTACAGGGCTCAGGGAAAATCAAGATGCGCGGTGCAAAGTGGGAGGGGGAGGCGATTCCCATCCTCTCCTCTCTCTCACTTTGCATGTTGATCTACCTTTTGTACCGCGCATCTTGATTTTCCCTGAGCCCTGTAGAAACTTTAAACACTTGTATCTCGCTTCAGAATTGAGCTAGAGCTTTCAAATTTGGGGAATCACTTCGCTATCAAGGTGCCAATCGGCCTGTACTGCCAGTTTACCTACGAAAACTTTGACTTTCGCCCTCCTTTAAGTTGAACTTGAAAATTTCTTTCATACAAAAAACTAAAGTACGTTGGCATATTAGTTCCCTATAATTTTTTGATAGGGATACTGCACCGATTTCATAAGCAGTAAAAATCTCAACTTATACCATTAAAAGCTGTCGACGAAATCGGGACTTCAGCCGATCTCCCGCATTCGGGGTAAGTTAGAAGTCGGATTTTTCACGCTTATTGGGAAGAGGCACCCTTGCCACACTTCTAATAAATTGGGCTACAAAAGTAGTTCACTAGTTTTCATAGAATTTTCTATAATAGGAAACCCTTGGAGTCGCATGTTTTGTGTTAATTCGGACCAAATTATGAGCTAAAAATTATTACTCATATACTAAGCAGTCCTACCCCAATTTCATATTACGGTTATAGTGGACCAACATCCCTCTAAATAATACTTGGATAAAATTCAGAATAAACAAAGCCGATCCGCAGAAATTTTGAGAAACGTAATCGTCAGAAACTTACGCACCAACCTAATATGAGCCGTCTCTGCATTTCGTACACTCTCTCACCACTCGAGCAAGCGAGAGAGAGGGCGAAACGAAGAGACGGCGGCTCATAATTTGATCACTCGATGATAAGGACTACTCCCGCGGTATAAAAATGGCTTATCAGCCCCTGATTCGAGAATGAGCCTCTTTACTGGTGTACGAGCTTGATCGTTTTGAGCTATTTTTTTAGACGATCCAGGAAATATCGATTTTATCTGCCTCGTTCTTCTTTAGTAAGTACTTGCTAGAGAGATGGCATAAATAGTTGAACGTTGCTGATTGTTGTCCATTCCGACACTTCTCCCCTCCACTCTGACAATGAGAGGTGTGTCAAAAATCGCTCCTTCTCTCATTTGTAATGCTATCTCGCCGGTCAGAACGACTGAGAGAGAGTAGGGTGAAATGGCATCGAGAAATGTTTTACACATCCCTGCTCCCCCAAAGGGATGATCGGGCGAAATGGCCCATGTGGACCATTTCGCGCGTTGTTAGAGCACTCTTTGCTTTCTGAACGATCATTTTTCTTGCCACGACGCGTGTAATTCCTTCTATTTTCGCCAAATATCAGTGTGAGTTCTAGCATTTATCATTTGTCCCAGAAGATAACTAGTATTTAAAATAAACGATATAAAAATTGGCTCAATCTTGAAATCATTTTGCATAATGTGCGTGGAGGTGTCTGATAGGCGGATTGTTAAATTGTTTTGATTCATTTTTGATTGCAGTTTATTCTGATCAACGTGATCATTATCTTCATTACAGATTCCCCGCCGTCCAACGCCAACACGGGATCGCTCTCGGAAGGATGGGCCGTTAGTAGAGTTTGAAATGTGGGACGGGTAATTCGGACTCGACCGGGTAGTTGAGACGGAATGAGGGGAATGCGAGTTACCCGGGATAGTCGACGTGGAATGAAGAATTACCCGGGATCCTCGGTTTTGGAGGGCGAATCAACGAGCTTTTCATGCGCAGGGAATAGCTAATTGGGGAAGATAAGTGCATTTATCTCTAGACAAGGAACCTAGGAGCTATTCTACTAGTTTTCTAATTGTCTGCAACTCGGTGATTCAGTGGATAACTAAGATTTATCTTGCAATCACTTAGTTCTATCTAGGCATAAGAGTGATACAGATTAGGTAATAACAAGACCTAGCATGAGTCCATGAGGCCATTTTATTTGTCATTAAACATGCCAT
>LS487185.1:189264-208715 GCA_900490705.1 Pristionchus arcanus | reverse complement strand
TTGTCGCATTACTCGAACGTCTTGTGCAGCTTCTTCCTAAACGATAAACACGCAGAAACCGTTCAAAATTACGTCAACTAGTTTAGAAACAAGGGTAAACTTATCATACCAACCACTCCTGATCATCTCGCGAGGCAGAAATGAGTCTTAATCACGATCGCGAGCGATTTACATTCAACTATCCCGGGTAATGGGGTGAAAATCACGGGTAATTCATTCCTCCCTCTCCCACTCATTCTTCGCAGTCGGGTCCCAGCTATCCCGGGTAGCGTTACATTTCAAACTCTAGCCGTTAGTTCATTTTTTATGGATATCAATAACCTTTTCGAAAACATCCATCAGTGGAAAATGAAAAGCAAAGATGGGATTGAGTGTGGCAAGAACCAAGCTCAATAATACTTACAACTATTGCCATTGTTCCAGAATTGCATCGCGGTTCTCGGCATGATTACTGTAATCTCGGATGTGCTCGCGTGTTACGTGATGCCCATCGTGAGTGTTTCCATTTTCAATCGTTTTCCACTTCTCTGCTCACGGTTTTATCTTCATTTCATACACGTTATCTCTAAAACCGTGATAAAATGCACATTCACTTCTCCCCTATCTATAAATCGGTTGTGATATTCAAAAGTTATAATTGCAGCTCACGCCATGGCTTCTACTCTCTCTTATTCTAGCCTGGTTTGGCATGCTCAGAAAGCTGAACCGGTCCCCTACCGATGTGTGTTGTCCAATAATGAAATTTACTTCTCGTAGCTCCTCTTATTACAATCTTGCAGTCGACCACGGTAGCAAAATTGATTTACACAGTTGCACTTTTTCCTGATTAACTGTTTTCAGTACATGCTCCTTGCGACGGTCCTGCTGCAGTCCTACTGTGCCATTATTGCCATCTCCCTATCGAGTAACGAATTCTGGATGAACGAAGGAAACAATTCAGCAAGTACTGAATCGGGTTAACAACTTTATAAAGTGTAATAGTCATTGATGTATTGCAGCCAACCTGGGCGCAATTCTTCTCTTTCGTGTGGTTCTCTTATGCATTTCGACGGTCAACATCGTTTATTGTGCGGCGACATTCGCTGGATTCTTAGATGCAAGAAGAAGGGAGGCACGTTTTTAGCTTGCTAATTTGCTTTCATTTTTCTTGGTATAGTTGCCAATCACGACAGTCACTTTATATAAATGTTGTTTATTTCAGAAGAAGTGCGCCAGAGTCATGGTCTCACAGAATGTGTAGGTCTCAGTTCGCCTTCCACAATGAATTGCATCAATCGTTTCCAAATAACAAAATATTCATGATACAAATCAGTTAGCTAATGTTTATGTGCAATATTTCTTGTCAACAGTTGTTGCTCTTTTACGTAGAAAAGGTGCATAAGGAATGTAGATGAGACAACCAGGAATCACGTCACGGTGAATGCTCCTGGCGTCTCTGTAAACATGCCTTCAATGATTTATACATTGATCATTCGCTTATCTCACCCGATTATTTTCAATTCGGCATCGTTAATTTATTAAGCATAAAGCATAAACAGTTCACCTTCTCTTTTCTGACAGCATTGAATGCCACCAGTACCACGTAGGTTCTCGATATTGTGAAAGTCGCAATTATCATCGATAGGAGACGAATAATTTCGAAGAATGGAAACTTCTGAGGCTTTCCCTCGTAGTAATAATCCACTGCAAACATACATTTAGAAAAAAACATGTGAGAGGTGTATTCATTCGAGGGAAGACACAAGAAAAAACGTATCTTAGGATTACAGAATGGACACTATTTGACTGACTGGTTACATAGTGTATGAAACATGGCAAAGTAATCCATAACTCACAATCGTGTTCACCAATTTGTAGTGGCGTGAGATGATTGAATACCTTCCTAAACATGTCTGCTGGTGTGAGGGAACAAATGGCGAGTACGATTAGAGCAGAGAGAATCATGATGAATCCGAGCGCCATCTGAACGAAATGATACTGAAAAAAATAGTGGATTGGCCACTGGGCATCAATTATCTCACCATAATGATGTATAAAAGACACTATCTGACTCGATCGACATAGTGTTGGCATTCTTCAAAATGCAACCTATGCTCTTACTTGCATGGTAGGTAGTGCGTGATGAGTGTGTGCGGGGAAGGGGGTTTGCTAAGCTTCCTTGCTTCTCCGCGCTTCAGGGGGTAGTGAAAAGTGTGTGCGGGGAAGGGGGTTTGCTAAGCTTCCTTGCTTCTCCGCGCTTCAGGCGGTAGTGAAAAGTGCTTGATGACGTCATAGGTCAAAACGCGTAAAACGAATCCAATCGATTCGGGAGTGGTCTAGTTGGGTTCCTCGTCGAATTCTAAGACTTTTTTACTCGGGGGCATTTTTCGCTTAAATTTCATCCAGGGCTGTAAATCGCTAAATTCGAAAATTTCGTCACATTTTAATTTTTTTACCACTTTTCCCGCCGGACATGATGATGTTTTATTTTCTTAATCGATCCGAATTTTGATAACACACATTCAGTAAAAAGGACGAAATTTATCTCGATTCCTTAGGATGTTCAAAAGGCGAAAAACCGTCAAAAATCTACCCGTCCCCACCTACAGTACCCTAATACTATTTTCCGGTCCCGGTTTTGCAAACCCGGCTCCGGCACAATTTTGAAGGACTAATTATTTTGCATCATCTAATAGCTAAGTGAAGCAAGAATACTCTCCATTTTTACATTTTTCGGTTCTAAAAGCCGGCTCCGGTTCTTAGTAATCGGTTTCGGCTCAAACTAAAAATGCTTCACTTTTTTGTTGCTCATTTGATAACACGAGCCAGAATCGACGACTGGATGGTTATTCTGATGGACAGATATGAACGATATGTGATCTGTCTCATTTCGGACAATGGCTGGAACAAATTCTGAAACGATTTTGGGCGTGTTTTCTAACAATGTTTTCTTTCTTCTCTCTCTTTTGCGATGCAATCCTTTTGCAATGACGTGTTTTGTTGTCGCGGAAATTCTTTCGCGAGAGAACGACGGACTCTCCCTCGTTATTTTCCCTCCGCGGCCAAACGCGAAAACAACCGCGCTGTTCACATCGAGTCTGAAGGCCGGTTCTCCTGTTTTCTTTCCACTATCCCTCCCCTCTGCTTTCTCCTTATCTCCTCATTATATCCAGTTTCCGCATCGTCAATAACATGCATTATTTATTATTTCACGACATTTAAAGAATGAAAATTACAATGAATGGAAACACTATTCTCACCTAGGGGGTAGAAACAGAGCATTCATGTTTTCTTGAATGAACTTGTAGTATACATAGAAGGGATCTTCCTCGGGTTCCGGTCGTCGACACTCTGAATTCCATTCTCCAAATCCACATGTATCATTTGCATCATCATCATCTTCCTCCTGATCGACATCCATGGGCTCATCAGTTGTGCTTCTCTTCCTCTTATTCTTCTTGTGCGAAAGTCTGCAGTACAGACTCTTTATTTGGTCTAAGGATAGTCGATCTTCGAATGGTACTGAAGGGTCCATATTCTGCTTGTTCATTGCTTCTTCTGGATCTGCATTTACTCCTTTCGCCTTCTTCTCTTCGTAGTAGAGGTCGAGAAACGATACGACCCGATACCACGGGGCCCCGTGAATGAAGAATGAGAGGGAGAGCAATACGGGCCGGCCCGTGAAAATTCGCGAAAGGCCCGATACCAGCGCATTCAAATGCGCTACTTTGCCTATTTCAAATCATTGAAGAGATCACGAGATCGATGATTTCCCTCATTTCCACCCCCGCCACTCATTTCGATCGGTCGGCGGCCATTTTTTTGCGATGAAACGTACTGCTCCCGCTATGTCTCTCCGGTATTTTCTTGTGTATTTGATATTCTAAGATACTTGCTTTCAGTTCTTCGAAAAGAGCCAAGGTAGAGCCCACACCTGCACCCAGCGTCCCAAAAAAGACAAGGTTTGAAAACTGTTATGGCTATTTGTTATAACATTGCCTTGTTAAAGCAAACCCGCGCCGAAGTCAAAGCGCGTGACTCGGGTTCAATCCAAGGCTCAATCGCCCCTTCTGTATCAAGATTCTGATTCTGATGACAGGTTGAATCTAATCGATTTCATATGAACGGTAATTATTTCTTTATTCAGAGCGCCTGCCAAGTCGCCGACTCCGGTGCTTCAGTCGTCCTCGTCCGACGATGAAGATGATCAATCTTTTCATCCAATCGGATCATCTTCATCTGCTAACGTGAACCAAACCATCAATAGTCCAATTTCACCATCTGGTTCTACCACTACTATACACCGGTGCGTACTCTTTTTGTTTTATGTAATTTACAGTTCGGATTTTTATAGAAAGTCTCCCGCTAAGAGGGATGTACTTCCTGCACGTAAAGACAAAGCAAAGGTAATCAAAGATGATTTTTGAACTGTTTGCAGTGCAAAATTTTCAGATATCTTCCATTCACGAATTATTCAATTATGATACTTCGCTAAAAACTGGAACTTGTACAATCTGCCCGACCACTCTAAGTGTTACCTCCGGATCTACTAGTAGCCAATGGCGTCACTGCAAGCGTAAACACAATGCAGAATACATGAGGTTGGTTATCAAATATGATGAAATCTAATTCATGTATATTCTTCAGATTGAAAGGTGATGAGGCTGTGTCTGAGCAGGATGCTCTTCGCGTAACGAAGTATATTGTGAAGTCGAGATTGCCTCTTATTCATGCAGAAAGCAAAGCCTTTCGTGAATTATGTGCCCCAATGATCAAGTATTTATTTAAAGTATACTGTTTGTAACTGTCCACCACACGAATCAAGTGCGTGAATGATTGTATTGACGACTCCACCAAAATGATCACTGATGAAGAAGAGTTATTGCTCAAAAAAACATACAAGTTTTTGGAAAAATTCGACACCGAAACAAAACACGTGAGATCGTTTGAGTATTTTTTTCGAAAACCTTGTTCGTTTAGCTATCTTCTTCAAGTACAACTGCTTCTGAGTTAATCCCGTCGATTACTATTCTTATCAACCACTGCCAATCCTATATGTCAGAGACAGGAGGAGTTGAACAATTGGCAAAGTTCGTTTGAAATATTCTCTTCGATTCTGATGGAATAACGATTTAGGCTAGTTCACGATGAGTTGGACAAGCGAAGAACGGAGTATTTAAACAGCGATGGAATCCTTTTCGCACTATTCTTTGATTCACGGTGCTCTCCTTTTACGATGTTCTGAAATCAGGAAATAATTTCAGCTTTGTTTCTGTGGATACAATTCTTCCCATTGTCAAGCGAGAACGTTCCATTGAACTAGTGAAATCAAAGGGTTTGTTTTCCTCATTTTCTGTTACCAATTGAAAATTTTTCAGCGAACCAATTCGACATCCATCAATTGTGCAATGCGAATACTCAAGTTTCTGTTCAACCAGGTACAGCCAAATTGCTTGGATTCTTTTTGAAACAACTATTCATACAGAACTTTCTCGTTACGCTTCAATCCTTCAACCTGCAATGAACCAGCCACAAGGAACATCTGATCTCACGAAGGAGATAACATCTTATCTCGCTCTCGTTTCTAGTGATCACAAATACAAGATCATGACGCCTCAAGTGTTCTGGCGAAAGAATGAAACAAATTTCCCTTCACTCTCTATCCTCGCCCGTGCTGGACTTTCGATGCCGGCGTCCAGTACAGAAAGCGAACGCCTGTTCAACTATGTGGGATTGAATATGACTGACAGAAGAACTAAACTCAAGCCCGAAACCCTGGAGGGTCTTCTATTGTACAGCCTTAATGACTCATCTGAGGACTGTCGACAGATATCAGCAATGAACGAAGACCCTGGAGACATCTCAGAATATGCGGAAATAACTGACGAAGATATCGTGAATGCAATTCCCTTGGATTGAGGACACTGACATTTCACATAATTTATGCTAATTTATGGATAAATCATCGTTTGAATTGATAAAAGTATCTTCTACAAACGAAAAATCTTTTCGGTATCGGGCCTTTCGACGATTTCCCCTCCCGGTATCGGGCCTTTCAACGATTTTCGAGGTCGGTATCGGGCCGGGTCATTCTTCACTCACCGAGCGAGAGGCCCGGCGCGAAACCGAATGGCCCGCCCCGTATTGCGACCTCTACTTCGTAGTACTTGACTACAAAGGAACGAGCCGATGCTGGGAGAGCTCCTCCACGAGCTCTTTTGAAGAGAGCGAATCCTTCTGTGAGAAGAGGAACGGAATCATCGATAGTCAGTCCAAAAGAATCATCCAATGGCAGGAGAGAACTTGTGCGAGTTCTATCCTCGATCGTCCTCTGGAAGGTATCGAGGGCGAAGTCGGTCATGGTGACCTTCTCGGGGCAGATCTTGTGCATCCCCCACTCCAAATGATTGATCAGACTCTGGAAGCGAATGAAACTGCTTCCGCACCAACAATAGTGGAGCAGATCGGGAGGAGATGGTCTGATGGGCGGAGGGGAATCCGGTTGTTCAGCAGGTTCATCATCAGCATCGAATATCTCATCAACGGTATTCCGTTCCACATCGTTGATCCAGAATCGGCATTCTTCATTGTTTCTTAGTCTTCTCAACTCATCCTGGACGATGGAAGGGTTAGCGGGAAAGCGACTGGCCGTGTGAATAATTTGAATCATGCCTGCATTGGGCTTCATGCCGGTCACAGTCTTCCCCGGTCCAATTCCGTGATACTTCCAGTACCTCATGGTGACTTTTCCTTCACTTCCAGTTTCATACTCAAAGTGACCCATATCTTGAATACCAGGGAGCTTCCAGTTGTTTTTCTCGGCCTCGGTAGGTGGAAAAACATGGACTTTGTACACAGATATTCCTCTTAGCCCTGCCGAACCAAGGGCTTCGAACATTTGTTGAGTAGAGGAGACATCCTTCCCCGTCTCGAAGTAACGAAGCATGACTCCCTTGGTGAGAGCGAAGATTCTATCAGCGCTCGACTTGCCGTCTTGACGCTCGGAGAAACTCCAAGAATCGACATACATTCCAGTTTTCTCCATTAGTTCGGGAACAGTTCCAAGGGTCGAAGCAGAGTGGTAGACGGCTGTTTGAAGGAAATTCATACTCAGCGCAACTATTGTCATATGTACCTGCATTATCCGTACGGATGAACACCTTCGATATGGCCACTTTCTTTAACTCGGACAGAACATGAAGCAGTAGGTTAGAAACAACGACACTGTCCTGAAGGAATACAATATTATTTAATAAAAAAAGTGATCAGTAATAACCTGCGCAGGGCTTTCCAATAAGTGAATAAAAGCATGCTGCACAAATTGCCCTTCTAGACGACAGAGGGAATGGAATCCGTGCCATGGTAGACCGGATTTGGCATAGAATTGCTTCTGTTCCTTAAATCTTATTTGGTGAAAACAAGAGATGAGTAATAGCAATATATTTATTGTGAAATTACCTCCATATAAAAGTGTGGGATCCATTTCATTGCGAAGTCTCCCGTGAGAAGGCATTCACCATCAATCATGCTATGTATTATCCGATGTCGCTCATATTGAGTGAATGCAGCGCGGAGCTTCAACGAACAATCATTTTACACTTTCTCTTTGGCTTGGCTTACTTCATGATATTTAAGGCGTTCGATAATGTCCTGATGAGACTTAACTTTGAAATAGAGTTCCTTCAGTTCATTTCTCACACTATCAGACGTTGCGCTCTTGATAGCATCGGCAATCAGTTTGAGTAGTTCTCTAAAATAGCGAAAATACGGTTGCTAAAAAGAGAAACAAACGTGAATGTCCTGGCCAAGTCCACACAACGAGGACACTGCTCTTTATGCTCATGAGTCTCTTCCTTCCTGAAGTCTGGTTCTTCAGGATCGGACAGACCGAAAGTCGTGCAGTGGTCAGCTATTACGGATTCAGGCTTCACGTGTAATTTGTAGTCCGTACGAAGGTACAACTGACCTTCCAGCACATCGTTCCTGAAATACCAACATTTTCGATTAATAAATCCTGGTTTATTCTTACCTCCATCCTGCCTGTCCATCCTTATCGATTATACTAAGCTCATGTAGTCTTTTCACAATCTTCAGCAAGTCTTCGAATGACTGAAGTAAGTGTTATGGTTTCATGGTTTCATTATCTGACTCACATAATACGATTTTGCTAAATAGCTATCCACACAACTCATTGAATGTTGTTGAGTCGCCGGAATAGCGTTGAGTATTCTAATTATAGAGGATGGACTAAGTATATGCTGCCTCTTCCCAATTGCGATCATATATGCAGTGAATTGCCGGACAATCTCAGTCTGAGACATCATCCGTATCGTATTCGGGATTCTCAATTCTTTTCCAGTCGAAGTGATCACTACTCGCTCTCCATAAGGTAGGCCGACGAGAACCATGGGACTTCAAAGTAATGTTGAAATATGTATAATACCCCTCACCTTATAATTTACCTGGTTATGAATTTTATCAGCTCAATGACTCCTTCAGAATCGTATCTTTCCATTTTTCGATCATCAATCATCTCATAATATTTCCCGGAACGGGCTATTCTCCTCGCTTTTTTATACTTGTGAATGGATAGACTAGGGATATGGCGAAGAATAGTCCCGAATGAGAATCTTCCAGCAAGGAGTGCCAGAGTGAAATCTCTCATCCTCATATTAGGAGCCAGTAGATACTGTTCAGCAACGATTCGGATAACATCATCGGCATCATGCGAGAGATAACGCTCCCAATTTCGAGGATGAAATTTCCTGTCGATCATTCTATGCAGAGTCTCCTCATGCTCAGGAGCAATTCCATTCAAGATTGATCGGTACATCTTGTACCCAATGTCCGCTTTTTTTCTCTGAGTATCCGTAGCATAATCAGGGAATGGTTTTGTGGGGATGAAACCAGTCAAGCCGAGTGCATCAGCGAAAGAATAGAGGGCTCGCTTGATGAGATCGGCAGCGGACACCTGACAACAGTATGCTGCCGTTTGTTGTGTGAGCATTACTCAAGTGCTACTCTAGGAAAGGCGAAATTATTATAAATGATGCGTATTATTGATGTTACTGCCTCCGTTTATTGATATGCTTATTATTAACAGTTACATTACTCCTGTGGTTTTTGCATCTCAGAGCAATATTGATTACGTACCGAGTCGGAAGCATCAGAAGGCTTGTCATCATGTTTCCACTCCGAATCCGAATCTTTGTACTCATCGATAATGGCAAGGATCTGCTGGTGGTGTTCGAGGCAGACAGCTGCAAAGATTCAAGTCATTTTTGGATTCATGAAGCTCTTACGCACGTGTCCCCGTGTGGATGTGATGACCGGTAGCAAGAGTGAACAATCTAGCTTCTTCTTTGGATACATATCTTGTATGAGAATCACCAACTTTAGCATAAGCATCATGACCATCACCAGTTAGATCAGGAAAACTGCACATTTGATGCGTTTCTCCTCCTATAAATATATATATATATATATTTCCAACTCTTGAACGCAGGTAATACCCTGCTTCTTTCTCTTGACGTGGAAGAATTCCGAGTACGACCATCTCGTCACCAGTTCTTTTTCGTGTCCCTCACATATCAACTTCTTGGCTAATTGTGCGAGATCTTGCTCATTTTTGGAATAGAATCCCGATCTGGATGCTCCGAGGTCTAATCTTGAAGAGCTTCCAAAGAGATTTGCCTTCGTTGGGCCAAGAAGAGTTTCCATTCTGCGAACAACATTGGATTGTGCTCATTCCTGTCGCGAAATGATTTGTTTTCAAAAGTGCACCGAATCTCTTCGATTTTTGGTCGAATGTGCGATCCAGTAACCCAACATGTTACCGTAACCCGAATTACCGTAATCCGGCTAACATTTTATGGAAACTTCAAGGAAAATCGTTGATTTTTTAAAGAAAATTCAATACAGAAACCCGTGATGCTACCGTAACCTGAATAACCGTAAATAATCTCAAAAATAAATCAATATCTCGAAGCGGTCAACAGAAGTCACGCATCCTAGAATCACCGGGCACACCAAGTCAAAACGGCGAAGAAAGCTCATTTGCGTGGCATGAACACTTTCGACTCAAATCCACTCTCTCACTTTCTGTGGAGATTCTACTTTATCATGCCACGGGGGATGGGTATCGATTGTGTGGGGGGTGGATGGAGGGGGGAGGGATGGCCACTAGACTCGGTCTCGGGTCGCTCAACAATAGGAACTACAATAGTGGGTCGGTCACAGAAACAATGCATTAGGCAGTGGGATTGGTCGATAGGTAGTCTGTTTATCGATTAGAGGTGCTAGATGGGGCGTGTCTCCTAGAGGCCTGATAACAATTCAAAAACGCATCTCAACGGGATGGAATAATGGGTGTGAATGAGGGGATGGATCGGTCGATTATATACGGGTGCGTGTTACTCAAAACCACCAGGGTGATAGATTGAGAGAGGAGCGGGGAACGAAAGGGGGATTGGAAAGGGAGTCTCTAGCATAGGCGGCGTCACATCACAAGAGGGAAATCAAACAAGGGCGGACAAACTCAATTTTTAGGGATAATGGGAGAGGGACGGAACGGATACGAGGATACAATGCATGGAAGGGGGGAATCGCGGAGGGAACGAAGGACAAACGAAGAGGAGGACGGGGGGTCAGAGGGGAGAGAGGGAAGGGGAGGAGGTTATGGGTGTGGGCACCAATCCTACCGGGTCAGAGACTAAAGCCGATCCTAGAGGGAGATCAAGGCTGAAGAAGCCGTCCATCATAATAGGAAGGCCCCACGAGAGAAGAGGGAAACACAGGGAGAGAGGGGGAAGGGGAGGGGGAGAGGGTCACAGAGGAGAGGGAGGCAAGACTCGACAGGGGGAGAGAAGGGAGTAGAAGCACACTCGAGGGAGAGGAACACGTGTGGACCGTAGTCGTGAACCTGGCGGGATCGACGCCGGCTCTCGGCAGCTACGGTAGCATCCGATGGCCATCCGATTCTCTAGAAACTCCCATTCTTCTGCTCCATTTCTCTCATTCAAATGGTGAAACATATTGCGAAACCTGCTTCTAGCGACTGTCGAATTACGCAGACCAAGGAATGATTTATATACTGAGTGAAACATAGTTGTGCCCAATTTCAATTTTTCCTAAAAACGACTGTTATCAGCCTCTATGAATAATAACTTACTTAGAGTTGAGATATCGAGTTTAACTTTAGTTACGGATGCTAATACTGCCCGAAAATAGCTAAAAACGACTATTTTCCGCACGGCACGGCAATGATATCCATTCCTAGATAAGATAGCACATTCGCATTTTCACAGATCGTTAGGCAAACGCCTTGTCCACAAATGACCAACGGCTGAATTTCAAATTTCGACCTAGTTCATGAGCAGCATGAGCAAACGCACGCAAAACAGCTAAAAACCTCTCCTTTCACACCGCCATTCTCTGTCTCGCCGCGCAGAATGACTCTGCAGCTCTGTGTCACGCAAATGAGCTTTCTTCGCCCTTTTGACTTGGTGTGCCGGGATAGATAAAACGACGAGCAGGTTGTTCACTAGTAAAGAGCGCATCCTAGAATCACCGGGTTAGATAAAACGACGATTTGTATGCGGTTTTCTCAAAGTTTTTGTAGTATCTGTAAAGGGTCTTACTTTTTCAGATCCCCAGAACAAGTTGTAGAGACATCAGTCGATCTCACTCTTTCATGTTTCTCAGCATTAGAAATGCGCTTTAATGCGAAATAACATGATTCCTTGATGTTTTTCAATTTCTGAACGAATATTTTTATCAAAAAATAAGATATCGTACCTCTCTATCCAATGAACTTGCGGAAGGATGGCAATGGAGTTCTAATAGAACGGAGAACAGTATATATCCAGCGAGAAAACGAGAATATATCATTTCTGAATTAAAAAAAAGTGACAGTGAAAAAGCAGAGGGGAGGGGGAGTGGGAAGAAAACTAGGGATGGCTTCGCAAGCAAGAAAACAAGATCTTGTTGGGATAATTGATCATTTTACATACTTCCCAAGAACCATTGTTCGCGAGGCAAGAATCTTGCCTCGTCGCAAGATTCTTGCTTCTCCTCTCATTCTCGTGCTCACCGAGTTGCGCTCTCGGTCTACTCGGAAATTAGAGAGGGGATTCAGACTTTTAAAACAAGGGTTGATGGTGAACTTGAAATGGTGAATGGAACGTGTTCTGATGACTCAGTGGTTAGGCGCCTTCTCTACAACTCTGATGCACGCTGGTTCGGGTACTCCTTTTGGTCGATCCTTTTGCATTCTTTTTTGTCATTTTCAATATTATGTATTTGTACTTAAATGCATGACGTATCGTAATGGATTGTTTAACGTTAATCACTGTAAAAAAATGCGAGGTGACATCTAATGCTCTAGTGCTACCTAGAAGATCATACGTCTACATTAGTGTTGGCAATACGAGTTTTGCGGGTTCCCGACGGAGGTAGCTCACTTTTTGGTCCGCAACGAAAATACGAGGGGAGAGGGAGAGGGGTGCGTGCCCGCAATACAGCAATCGTTTAGACAACCCGTCTACACGTTTCCGCCTGGGAGAGAAGCTGCGAAATACCCAGCAAAAATGTTCAAAATCGTTCAAGATTCTTGAAATGAGGCAAGAATCTTGCTTCGTGGCAAGATTCTTGCCTCGTCGCAAGAAATCTAACTCAATTATCTCCCCAGACAAGAATTCTTCAAATCATTCTGCACTTTCGCAAGATCTTGACTCGGTCATTTTTCTTGCGAAGCCATCCCTAAAGAAAACAGGAGAAACGGGCGTTCAGACTCGATGTGAACAGCGCGGTTGTTTTCGCGTTTGGCCGCGGAGGGAAAATAACGAGGGAGAGTCCGTCGTTCTCTCGCGAAAGAATTTCCGCGACAACAAAACACGTCATTGCAAAAGGATTGCATCGCAAAAGAGAGAGAAGAATGAAAACATTGTTAGAAAACACGCCCAAAATCGTTTCAGAATTTGTTCCAGCCATTGTCCGAAATGAGACAGATCACATATCGTTCATATCTGTCCATCAGAATAACCATCCAGTCGTCGATTCTGGCTCGTGTTATCAAATGAGCAACAAAAAAGTGAGGCATTTTTAGTTTGAGCCGCAACCGATTACTAAGAACCGGAGCCGGCTTTTAGAACCGAAAAATGTAAAAATGGAGAGTATTCTTGCTTCACTTAGCTATTAGATGATGCAAAATAATTAGTCCTTCAAAATTGTGCCGGAGCCGGGTTTGCAAAACCGGGACCGGAAAATAGTATTAGGGTACTGTAGGTGGGGACGGGTAGATTTTTGACGGTTTTTCGCCTTTTGAACATCCTAAGGAATCGAGATAAATTTCGTCCTTTTTACTGAATGTGTGTTATCAAAATTCGGATCGATTAAGAAAATAAAACATCATCATGTCCGGCGGGAAAAGTGGTAAAAAAATTAAAATGTGACGAAATTTTCGAATTTAGCGATTTACAGCCCTGGATGAAATTTAAGCGAAAAATGCCCCCGAGTAAAAAAGTCTTAGAATTCGACGAGGAACCCAACTAGACCACTCCCGAATCGATTGGATTCGTTTTACGCGTTTTGACCTATGACGTCATCAAGCACTTTTCACTACCGCCTGAAGCGCGGAGAAGCAAGGAAGCTTAGCAAACCCCCTTCCCCGCACACACTCATCACGCACTACCTACCAAGCAAGTAAGAGCATAGGTTGCATTTTGAAGAATGCCAAGTCCCAAAACAAACATGTCGATTCTTTCAGATAGTGTCTTATAAAATCTTGAAGAGAATCGTACGCGGTCTCCACACAACGATGTAGATCATAGCAACGTATGTGACTAGGGTAGGCAGCGTGCGTAGAGCGAACTGGAATATATTGACACAGGCAATCAATCGAGCTCGGATTCTACGACCATCGTACGTTTTTGAATATGATATGATAACAAAAATCGGGGGGAATCGAAAAAAAGGTGCGTTTCCTCACCCTGGGCATTGCAATCATTGCGACTAGATGTCCGATAATGGGCACAAGAAAGAGAGTAACGATCAAACTCTGAAAATATAAACAGTTTTATAGTTATTGATTGCACATTTTAATGATAATTATTAACATCTTACTCGTCCATTGAACGTCCATATTCCGTCGTAGTAGAGCCCGTATTTGACTCGACGATTGGCTTTTGGGGCTAAAAAATATTTATCCAACATTATTTTTGTTTCTCACCTTCATCCGTCTGCTTTTCTTCAATCAAGGTAGAATCGTCCATGCTCCAGGGGTTCTATTGTAACATTATGTTTTTTGTTTGAGCACATAAAAATTTGCACAAAAGTTCACTTGAGCGAGAGTTGAGAGCAGAATTTTTTTACGAAGACAACGGCCGGAACCAAAACCGGTAAGAGGGAAAAAAATGAAAACAGTGCAGAGAAGGAAATTAGTGAACCGAAATTTTGAGCATCGAGAGAGCAAACGATTTACGAACTGATGAGGGATTAACTTGAACGATAACCTTGACGAGATGAGAGAGATAGATTAGCAAGCCAAACCGAAACAGTGAGTAAACTCACGAGAAATTGAGCAAGTTAGTCAGAACAGCATCGAATTAGCGATATTGTAAGGTGCGCTGAAGTTCAGATCGAACGTGGCAATATCATGCAACGACCTTACTTGCTCTTACTTCAATTTCGTGTGTCACATACATTATCAAATCCCGGTTGAACAACACAGCAATTTCCCCTCACATTCTTTGTTCGAGTGACAAATCACAGTAAGGTAATGAAATCGAACAGAGGTAGCCAAACAATGAACGATGAACCAGTATATTTGGAATCAACAGTTTTCTGAGAGTACAGGTGGTGAGTCTTCATTTCTGAAGCTCCGATCGCTTCTAAAATGATCATCTCATCAAGAACACCAAAATTATAAGGAACAAAATCGCTAGATGTAGCTAGCTCACTGTCTCTCTTCCGACAGCCTTGAATGCCGCTAGGGCTACGTAGGTTTTCGAGATGGTCAAGACAGCGAGTATGATGGCAATCGCTCGGAAGAGGGAGTTGAACATACGCTGCCTTTCTCCATGGTAGGTCGTGGTTTGATCTAGAATATGGATTTACGAGAATACCGATACCAAACGTGCAACTCTCTAGTGTGCAAAAAAGTGAGTGTGAACCCTCCTCGGATTTTCACTTCGGATTCGGATCATCGATATGGTTGTTAGGATGACGAATTCGCCTCTTCATTCCTCTTGGCTCTCTCGTCACTCTGATCGGTAAGAGAGCACGAGGTACGAGGAATGAAGAAACGATTTCAGCTTGTGTGAATTGACGAGGAGTGCTCTGACTCTCACACTTTTAAATGATCTCTCGCTTCTCTCACCAGCGAGAGATCATTGCACAATGAGAGAGTCAGACGATAAGATGAGTTCCTTACCGATTGTACTCCCGAGGTCATCCTCTTCGTCTTCCTTTCTGATCATCTGCAGTACCATTTTATCCGAAATGACGACAGTAAGAACGAGAATGATAAGCGATAAGCCGATCATGATGTATCCAATGAACATCTGAAGAATTGCGAGTAGGATTGTCAGAATGAAGAATCCGTCTCTTCACTCCTCGTACTCTCTCATAGCAAACATTTCAATGACTGAAACATGCAGCAAAGAACAGCAGTTCGAACTCACCATAATCACATGCATTATCTTGAATAGGATGGATCGCGGTCGTCGCGCAATAATGTAGATCATGGCTACGTAAAATGCGAAGATAGGCAGCATGATGTAGCTGATCTGTAAAATGTATCATATAATCGTTATTTATTCACCGCTGAAGTAGGAACCACCATCAAAATTGCGAATTTGTATTTGGGATATCAATACTAGTCGTGATCATTAGTTCATAGGTGTGGAATGATTTTCCAAAAATAAAAATAAAAGAAAAAAGTCGTGCTGAAGACCCAATATTTTCATAACGAATCAAAAATGCATTCGCTTCTCAATTCCACATTGAATGTGCACAGAAGCAAAGCAGAAAACTAAATGCCGTTATTGATTTACCTTTACTGCTCCGAATGCGATTACAATGCAAACTTGGTCTAGAAGGGGCACCAGGAAGAGAGTGACTAGCAAACTCTGGAAAGTATACGTATTCAAACTGTCTATTAGACTCCCTGATCGATTGATTTTTTTAAATTGCGCAATCAATTAGGGTCAATTTTGATGCAGTCTGCCTACCTGTCCATTCATTGTCCAGACCCCCTCGGAGTAGAGACCAGTTTTCTTTTGACGATTCACTACGGCAGCTGGAAATCTAATGTTTGTGGGGAATTTTAGAGTATATCTCACTGCCAATCTCTTTAGTTTCTGGGGTGCAGGTAGAATCGTCCATACTACCAATGAGTGATTTCCTGGAAAAAAGCTCAAAAGTAGCAAATCAGAAAAAAGGGAAGTAGATAAGCGTCTCAATACATCGAGAACGAAGCAAACAAATTTCAAACTAGTGAAAAAGAAATTTGAACGCTAACCTTGACAAGATGAGAGAGTGGAATTAGCAAACCTATCCCAAACATCAAGCAAAGCGAGGTATAGATTGAACAAGGAAACAAGTTGCGAACGTATTAGCAATTCTCGAATGTACTCTGATGTTCAGCTCACCGGTTGGGAATTATCATGACTTTATCATCTTTTAGTACGATAACATGACTCGTCAGGGACCAGATTGGGGATGTGAAATAAAATATATCACGCATTATTACTGGAAATTATGCTCGCTGTCTTGATATTTGATCATTTTTGGTTTTGGAGGTTACATTGAAGTAGCAGTGAAGATGTTGTCTTTCACGTCGAAAGCTCAGGTCTCTAAAAAGAAATGTTTTGTAATTCAATATCCAAAACTGAAAATTGATCGAGAACTCGCTTATTATCCCAATTTTTATCATGATGCTGGTAACGGAATAGACCGAACTCACCGTCTCTTTTCTCACAGCATTGAAAGCCACCATGACCACGTAAGTTCTCGAGATTGTGAAAGTCGCAATTATCATCGATAGGAGACGAATTATTTCGAAGAATGGAAACTTCTTAGGCTTGCCCTCGAATTGAAACTCCACTGCAAAAATGAGGAACACTGAGGCTTTTTTTCCGATTTTGATAGAACACCTTGAGCATTTAGATGGTAGCCTGCTCTATGAGAAGTATGCTCTCACCGAAAAGCGCAATAAAACGAAAATTATTAGTTCTTATCTAGTGGGATATCACTCAACTTGGAGCCGAAATTCGAATACGCGCATCAACTCACAGTCGCTTTCGCTAATTTTCAGATGAGTAAGATGATTGAACATTCTTCTGAACATCGCGTTTGGAGTTAGTGTACAAATTGCGAGGACGAATAAAGCGAAGCCAATCATGCTGAACCCAAGCAGCATCTCGAAAGTTGATATTCCGATTATATTCTTGGATTGAATTGTAGCTACAAAAACAAAAAATAGAGCCTCAGAATAGCAGAAAAGAATATAATAGAAACTCTTATAATCAATAAACTCACCATGACAACGTACAAAATCTTGAAGAGAATCGTTCGAGGTCTCCAAATAACGATGTAGATCATAGCAACATATGCGATGAGGGTGGGCAGATTGTGGAATATGAACTGGAATATGATTCTGTGATTTTGTAAACTTTTAGAAATATTTGGTGTTCACAATTTGATTTGCTCACCTTGGGCATTGCAATCATCGCGACTAGATGGCCTAGAATTGGTACCAGAAAGAGAGTGACGATCAAACTCTGAAAAATAATATCACGCAATTTCTATTGATGTTTAAAAATAATAATGCTATCATCAATATTGGCAAAATCTATAATTTAAAATCCAAACCCGCCCATTGAGCGTCCAGATTCCGTCGTAGTAGAGTCCGTATTTGACTCGTCGATTGATTTTGGGAACTAAAAATCGATTTAATATTTTTCAATTATTTTCTTACCTTCTTCATTGTTCTTTTCTGCGATCAACGTGGAATCGTCCATTCTCTTGCGAGATTTGTGCTACAACAAGAGCTCAAACTTTTAAAAAGTATCAAAAAAAAAAGTTCCTACCTTACCCACCAGTGTGTCGATTGAATCGAGAAATTGTTTGAAAAGAAGAATCAACCACTCGTATTTCGAACTCGACAGCAAAGAAACGTGCACAAAAGCACAAACGATCACATGAGCAAGATGAGATGGGTGAGAGCAGTGACAAAAAATGAAGTCAATGACCGGAAACAAAACAGGTAAGAAAGGGAAACAGAAAATGAGCAAAGGAGGAAGTTGGCGAACCGAACACATTGAAGGAGAGAAGTTATGTGATACAAGACAAATAATATTGAAAGTGCGTTGTGCTGAACAACAAAACAAATTTCATTCACTTTTTATCGTCAAAATGTAAAACCAAAGAAAAAGAACGATGATAATTTCAAAGGTAAACATGTATCTGAATATTAGGTGAGGAATACTATTCGCAATATTCATTGCTGCAACATCGATCGTTTCTGCAAAGATCACTTTTCCTTCCAAGCCTACCCATTATTTTGATAAAGTATTATGATAAATAGCTCACAGTTTCTCTTCCGACAGCCTTGAATGCTGCTAGAATCACGTATGTTTTCGAGATGGTAAAACCAGCCAAAAGGACGGCTATGCTACGGAAGAGGCAGTTGAACATGAGCTGTCTATCTGCAAGTTCGTCTGTTGTTGTCTCTGACTTGCTGTGATTCGCAAGAAACGGTCTCCTCATATCTAAGTCTCTCATCGCATAGAGTAGCGAGAGAGCATGTGAAATGAGGAGGGCCATTCCTTGCCTAACGATTCCTAGTGTATTGAAGGCGATTAAGTTCGGTATCGGTTCAAATCGGCATGATCGACTCCCTTCTTTCCGTATCTTGGGCCATTTTTTCTCACCATCAGGCACAAGATCGTAATCGGCTTCTTCCTCTTCGTCGATGCTCATCTTATTTAGAAATTCGTCCGAAATGATGATTGTAAGAAGGAGAACGACGATCGAAAAGCTGATCATGATGTAGCCGATGATCATCTGAGGAATTTTTGTAATTATCACAGGTATCGCGAGAGAATGAAGCAAAATCTGGCCCTTTGAGAACAACTTGCAAAAAGTTTTCCTAAATTCAATGATATTATAGTGTTGGAATGCCATATGGAATATATTTCGAAAAATATAGGTCATTGGTCCCAGGGCCGTCTTTTAGGAATTTTCCGGTTCCGGATCCGGCTACGCTGTATCTCAGCTCCCAGATGAGCTAGAGACCTCCGGTTTGGCCCAAAAAACGCGGAAAATTTTTCTGAACAACTTTCATATTGTAACCAAAACTGTTCGAAAAAGAATAAAAATGATATCTTTAAAAAACGATATTTTTAACATAAAAAATCATTTTTTCGCCATGACAGAGGCGACTTGCAGTGGATTTTCTTTGCATATTTAGG
>LS487185.1:129143-180179 GCA_900490705.1 Pristionchus arcanus | reverse complement strand
TCCAAACTTAGCCAAACAATAGATTACCCTAATCTTATTATCGCCGCAAAATTGTTAGGTCAGATAGTACGAGAAAAAGGAAATAGTCATCAGAAAAAGTGTCTTTTTGTTATAAAAAGTGTAAATGGTGGTCGATCTCCGTAAATCTCTTAAGCTATTAATTACTCGCTGTAAGAAGCAGAATGATCCTTAAAACGAGTCTCTAGCTCATCTGGGAGCTGAGATACGCCATAGACGGCTCTAGAACCGGGAAATCCCTAAAAGGCGGCTATCGGACATTCTGACCGGGCACATCGAATTCTTGTCACCGGGGTATGTGCTGACCATACTTTAGTTGAATTCAATTGCTTGGAATAGCTCTTGGAGGGAATATAAAGAAAATCATTGCTCACGAAAATACGATTTTTCGAAGTTCGGAGCTAAATTGTGAAATTCAACCCCCTCAAACATCCACTTTTTATTTTTTTAATTTATATATATGAACTCCAAATTTCATATTCTGCAATAAAATTCCGGGGAATGCCCCCTAACAAAATCAGGAAAAATTAAAATTTCACTATAAAATCAGTTTTTCATTTTTAGTTTTTCCAGATGTGATTTTACAGGTTTGGTGAATGTATAAAAGTTTTTTGTTATTTTTTTGCGGATTTTTTGAGCCGCTGGAAAAGTGTCTAGCTCATCTGGGAGCTGAGATACGTCATATCCGGCTCCAGAACCGGGAAATCCCTAAAAGACGGCTCTCGGACATTTTGACCAGACACAAAATTTTCTCGTCCCCAGGGTATGCAACCATCATAATTTGGTTGATTTCAATTGAGTTTGAAAAAACTAGTTCCTGGGTTGCTTCATTCTCTCGCGATACCTGTGATAAGTAATTTTATTCATTACTGATTGCATTGTCCTTACGGCGAATGCATTGAAAAACATTGCACTCTTTTTTTACTCAATTCTAGTAGACTATACTCATTGTCAAAAGTAAAAGAAGTCAGGCAACACGTGCTTTCAATTTGCAATTAATTGCATTCCTGGTCGCTGTTTGAAAATATTGAATAGTTTAGCATCAGTTGCACTGTGAAATCAAATTCGTTTTGCAATTTTATTAACTATTACATTATACATGCAAGTTCACTGCCACGAAATTAGCATTTTTGACTCTCCTTGTCGTATGGGAGTGCGACGCGCAGGCGACTTCGGTGAATGAGTGAGAGTTTACTTTCGGTTGTTATCTCGTAGATCTCTGCAAATACTAGTTACGTTAGAGCTAAATAGATACGATTAAAATACCTGTGAAGTCGCAGAAAATCGAATGGTGATAGATACTTCACAAAATATTCAGAAGCCGTATTGATAAGAAGATTATGTAGAAATCTGAAAGATATAAGGCAAATTACAATATTAATATTGCTTTAAATATTGAGAATTCGAAGAGGACAGTGTAGATAGTGAAATGAGAGAATGAGGATGAGCTAAGGGAAAACGGACAAGGGGAGGAACGGAGCGTCGTCTAGCAACACAACTTCGGAGAGACGGAGAGAGACACGAGTCGAAGCGAGGAAGCAATTAGTATACTATCGTATTCTGTGCTGATTGCATTGCTCTTATCATTTGAGCAGTGGCTCATTATCTTTGCACGAGGAGTTCAAGCAGTTGTACTTCTTGAAATTAACAAACAATTGCAGGAAAAATTGTAGGTTGCAAAATGAAAATATTTATTCTTTTATCAAATCAGTTGCACAATGTAAGGTCTTTCCACTTTGTTATGTAATTATAAAATTCTTCATACAATAAAGGCTCATACAAACACGAGAAGTCCGCCGTGTCGGCTTATTTTTTCATGTAAGTATTGTCGATAGTAGAAGATTTCACAAATCTCCTGAATCTTCATTATCTGCAAATTGTTCCAACTCCTTGCTGTTGTTAGTGATCAAGACAAATTCCAGTGGCAATGCGATTCACAGATTATTTTGAAGTGATATCGAGATTGTGTAGGACTCTGAAATTGCAATTCACTATAACACTAATATTCAAAATAACAATGAAAATTTGGGAAAAATGCAATATAGCAGACACTATAGTCGGTAGAAGAGGATGAACGAAGGAAAAGAGAGTGAATGGAAGAGAGGAACGAAAGGTCGTCTAGCAACAAAGAATAAGAGTGAGTGAGAGCGTAAGAGAGATGAGTTGAAGTGAGAAGGCAATTGGTACTATATCCAGTACTGATTGTATTGTCCTTATTAGAGATGGGAAAGGAAGAGGGAAGAGTGGCGAATCTATGCAAAGTGAGCCGCGCTCTTCCACAAGAGCGAGAGGGAATGGCCCCTCTTCCACAAGAGTGAGCGCTCTTCCACAAGAGTTGTTTACAAAATGAGAGCGGGCTAATTCCACGATGCGCTTCGTGGTCAAGAGAAAAGTTGTAGAGAAACATCTGCCCGATAGATTGGTGCCTCAAATAAGTTGATATGATCAAATCTAAGAGCAGCGTGGTCGATTTCGAATCTTTTCATGGGGAAAATCATTACCTAATGGAAAAAATATAGCTTTTATTTAGCAAAAATGATGATGGAAAACATGCAACTTGATCAGTTTACATTTCATATTGGGACCAGGGCATTTTGCACGGTACAGTAACTGACGTTCTTTGAAGGTCGTTTACCGGTAATAGTTGCTAGCATCTTCATGGGATTGGAATTTCATAATCAGGAAGAGTTGATTTACTTACTTTACTTAGTTTCTATATGATCTCTCTATCGCCAAGCTCAAAAACAAGCCGAGAATTCGCTCCTCACAGGTTTAGAAGGAATCATGCTCACAAGACATGACATGGTAAATCTCTTGAAATCCTATTGTAGGTTGACTACTGACCACTTTGGAATGTCAATTTTGAATATTCATCACAAACCCCCAAGAAAAACGATCAGAAATAAGCTGCAAATGTGCGCTCCCCGCGTCAACTCTTCCACAAGACCCCTCACTCTTCCACAAGAGTTAATCCCCTCCCCCTCCTCTTCCTTTTCCCCTCATTCCTCGCCGCGCGGCGCGGTTTCTCTTCCTTTTGCTCTTCCATTCTCATCTCTAGTCCTTATGACGATTGCAACGGATTTGGTGAGTTTGGTCAATGGTGAAAGAAAGTAAAAATGTCATCAAATAAAACCGTTATTTTAACGATTGAAGTGCATTGTTAGTTGCTGTTGGAAAATATGGAATATTTTGCCGGAACAATTGCGTATCAACAAGTGACTTTATTGAACATCAAATTCTTTAAACAACATCTTCCGCAATGAGTCGGTCATGAAAACATCTCAGTCTTTTTCGATTCGTGCCTCTTTCTCATCTTTCTTTCTGTGGTTTCAAACACCCCCTTAGCTGCAAATATGAGATGCTTTAAATCTACAAAGGATTGAAATATATGTACCTAGATGCAATTTATGGAGGTAACCTGTTTTTACGAGGTAGTATGGACGCATTTCACAAAATATTTAAAAGCTGTGATGATTTGTGATGAGCTATGAAGAATCAGTCGAGATTGTGCAGAAATCTGACAAGTAAATTGGCTCGCAAGAGAACTCGAAATAATATTAGTGAGAAGATACTAGCAGACTGAAAGAAAGAGGGCAAAGGAAGGGAAATGGCTGAATGGAAGAGGAGAGGAACGGAGCGTCGTCTAGCAACACAGGAAGAGAAGAGCCCATGCGAGTGAGTGAAATATATATTTTAAACAGGCATTGCGGCCTTTCTTCATACTGATGATGTACACTGCAAATTGTACCAATCAAAATGATCGCATTAAGAATGATTTTGTTTCTTTTAGACTCATCTGTTCTCTAATGTTCCGTCTATTTCTTTCTATTTTTCAAGTCAGCTGCCCTGATGACTCATGCTCATTTTTCAGAACCAGAGAACGCCAGACGGTCAGTCAAAGTGAGATATTGCACGAAACCGAGAGAGGACTGTCCCTCTCACTCTTCTTGTTTTGCTGTCCCCCATTTCAAAGCCCCGGGAGAGGAGGAAAGGGAGGTTCTATCCCTTCATTCCTTCCTCTTTCCTTCGTCCCTTCCATTACACTGGACAGATGCTCTCTGAAAAGTGAAGCGGAGATAGACAACCTCTTACATTTGCCCTTCTTTCAAATTTGTTGGATGATCTGTCTGCTCCGAGTATCGAAATAATCAGTTGTGAGCATTTTTTTTCACGACTGCGTGCAACACAACTCTCAAGCAGAGAGAAGGCAGTCATTTTTCTTTCTTCATTTCAGTGCTCGCTAATATTGGCCCTTGCCTCTTGCTTGTCCTTGATTATTTTGAATATACGATATTCCCGCTCGCCTTATTTTAGCCCTGCTCAGTGCTCGAGAGAAAACAAGCTGTGTTTCACGCGTTCGTGACAAAGTGTTCGCAACTGATTGTTTCGATTTGTTGAAGAAGTCATATTCAACAAAATTGTAATAAAGGTGTAGGAGGGGATAAAGGAGGTTGTTGCTCCCCGAATCAATGCTTATTCCGGTTACGTCTCCAGCCCATATTAGTTATGAATGAATGCCCACTTCGTATCTTTGTTTTCGTCGATGTCTTTCATCGCATCTCTCTTACCCTCGCTCTCTATATGACTCATTCCTTATTTTCGGTCATGGACACGCAAAAGATGCTGCCCAAGCTGAAGGAAGTATCAAGTAAGCACGTTACGAAATACGGGTAACCGTCCCTTCATTTCACACACACACTAACTAGCAAGCAACAAGGCCTGAAAACGCGAAATGAAGAGACCATCACCTTTTTTTCATTTTTTTAAAAACTCAACTAGTAAGAGTTCAAAATAAAAATTGTCACGACAAAGTAGGCCGATAGATACAATGTGTGACTTATACTAGAACATCCGTAGCACCATTTATCGTATGGAACGAAAAGCCAAGGAAGAGCTCGATCCTCTTCCTTTTATACACATACACATGAATCACCCTCCTGCAGGGTGCTAAAGTGATAGTTACACGTGTTCATATATCATCGATTCTATAGAGAGATAATCGATGACAAAAATGAATCATATTATTACAATTTTTAAATAACTATCCTAATTCCAGCCTCTCTCTGCTCTCGTCGGTCCCTATTCTACTCCGAGGGAACCTTCACCCTTGATGGAATTGTGAGTTCCTTGGGATTTTTCGCCCTGACAAGTCTCACTTTTTCATTCAAAGCCGCCGTATGCTTGGATATAAAGGTTGGATGAGAGCTGAACATCGAACATAAATTGCAGTCGATCGCCGCAACCTCCTGTCTTCTCACCATCGTCATTTCTGCCGCTGCCATCTACGCGGTGCCCATCGTCAGTATTGCTTTGATTTTCCGTTATTTTTTCTATCCCAGCCGGGGCCGCTCATTGAGAGCAAAAAACTTGGAAATGAACTTAAAAAATATAGAAAAAGAAACCTCAGTAGTACCATAGCAGTTTGGAGATTCCGCAATTCAGATGTAGTGTATTAAATAATTTATTTTAGTCCGCAGCCGCCCTTCTTCCCTCCCTCCTCCTCGCCCTTCTCACCATCTGGGCACTGACGGTGCCCGAGTCGTGCGGATTCCGGTTCATCTACTGGTTTAACGTGAGCTAAAAAATCAATCACTGAACTTTTTTTGTGCTAACGTGAAGTTGAGAATCTAAAACGGTTCGAAGGAAAGAGCTTATTCATTGCAGATTTGCAACTGCGTTCTCGTGTTCATCTCGAATGCCGTTATCTTCATCTTCTCCTCCTTCGTGCCCGACGTCTTCTATGTAGAGGGCTTCGTCAAGGCGTCCAACGACAAGGTTTCTCCAGAGGGTACGTCGACTAGAGGCATGGAAAAAATGTAGAATCTCAACCGAAATCATCGAAGCGTCTTGTTAGAGATTATCTTTAAAATATCACTTTTCACATTTTTTCAGTATAAAACTATTGTTTTTAGCCGTAGAGAAACTTCTCCCCATGGCCCGCCTCACACTCCTCGGTCTGATCGCTCTGACCACCTTCAACGCGTACGTCACCGTCGTCGCGCTGAAGGCTGTCCGCAAATCGGTGAGTTGCAGTTTCTAACTTCCTTGCATAGTCGTTATCACTAGAATTGGTCAACTATCGTATTATCTCTATAATAAATGAAAAATAGCAGATACGATATCGCCTATAGTGAAACACAAGAAATGGCTCAATGTATTTTCAAAAATCGCATTTCAGCGCGACGAGCCCCTTCTGCCTCAATAGACTGTTTCCATCGCGACGATCATCCCACCCAACATGATACTATTCTTTTCAACATTCGATCCAAACAGAGATTTCCGTCCTTGCTTCACTTCGTGTGCTAAGTGAATAAGATTTTCGGCTTTATTATCTTTTGTATCAACAGAGAAAAAATGCATCTTTGTGTAATAAGTTATCACATTCAAATAAAGTAAAAATAGAAGTGAAAAAGCATGTGGTAGACGGCGGATGACGTCATGGCTTCTTGATAGAAATTTACGAAGTTGGGAAAATAAGAGATTGAATGATTAAGCGGATGATTGAAGTCGATTGATAACCGCGATGAACCGATTCTGAAAAGTACAATTATAATACAAATATCTGTTAATAATGGTTGTTGCAGTGATTTCCATTCCCTATCTAAAATTAATGAAATATTTGCTTTTACTTACAAGTTGCTCCATTTCCAACTTCTTCTCGTAGTCGTCGACACTCGAAGAACCAGCATTGACGATATTTGATAAAATTGGGAGTTCCTCCGAAGTCTTCTCCGATTCTACCTCATCCAGATTGAATTGACAGAGAATCGTCGATGGCTGCAACGAAATTATTACAAATTGATATCAAAAAGTAGAATACGAATTATGAAAATAATATAAAATTAAATTAACTCACATCGAGAATGTATCCAATAATCGTGAGAATCGAGTTAAGTCTATCGACCTCACTCAGAAGATGCACTTTCTCACTAGACTGCACCACTTCTTCGATATCAAAGCAGACAGCAAGGAAGAAATTGTGGAAGTAAACGTGACTGCGATGTTTGAAATCCTCGAGTTGCTCTCCGTCAAGACGTCTGGGCGGATCGGCTTGAATGGAAGGAATACTGAAAAAAATCATGACTAATTACATTAATTACAGTTAGTATCGGAATGAATACGTTACATTGGAAAGTCCATTTTTTCACTGTGTTTCTTTACAAAATTAGAAAGGCTAAATTTAACTTACTAAGAGACGTGCGCATTGACTCTATTCTCAAGCTGCGAATGAAGATGCTCGAAAAGGTTGTCGATGTGATCCCTTGCAAAGTCCCAGGTGGGAAGGCGATCGAGTGAGGTGCTGAAATATCAGGGGATTAATCAATTTTCAAAATATCAGATTTGCCAAGTTTTAAAAAGTACCTGAGCAGTCCATCGAAGAATTCGTTACTGTTGAAGAAGCGAAGAAAGACCGACATGGTGCGAGATTATTTGATCAGAGTGTGTAGCAAAGTGATTTGGTCTCCTTAAATACCCAGAGGTTGGTGGCTTCCAACCTTGAATGTGTTCATGAGATCAGACCACTTGATCTCTTCATTTACAGCTTTCTGTCTGGCTCCTTCCAGACTCCAATCTCTTCATTTCGCACACTCTCTTTTCTGTAGGAACGATGCCACAGGGTAAAATCGAAAAATCAGGAATCCGATTGCATCGTAATCAAGGTCGGATTCCCCCACCTCAGATGGATATAAGGAGGTTGAAATTCCATCTCACTCATTCGGTGTGCAAATCATCTTGCATCATGTCCGTTTTCTTGCCTTTCTTCGACCGAATTGAATTCTTCGACCATCTTATCAGGTAATTGATTGATAATGACTTAATTAAAATTCAATTCAACTAAACTTGCTTATTCAGCAATCCTTCCCTTCCTCTTCCCGACTGGGAGACTTCTCGCTATTACATCGATCGATTCTTCTCGCTGGTTAACTCGCAGCTTGTATTCAGATTGAATCTGCAGATTCAATTGTGAGTTTATTCATCCATTTCCCCTTTTATCATTAGTGAGCATGCCTTGAATTTACTCATTTCTCGTAATTTTCAGCAAATCTCTGGTGAAGCTTCCAGTGAGCAAGCGATTTGAAGGAGAGCCACTGGACAATTTCGAATTTCGCAGACATCAGGAGTTCTTTGCCTTTTATTTCTTCACTGCCGGAAAGATTCCTCAAGCAAGGCGTAAACATCTCAACTCGAGAGAGCAACGTGAAATCCAGAGCGTAAGTTCTTATTCAATGATTTTATATCGATTTTTTGGGTTTGTCATGCATAATGAAAATTACTTTTATTTTGTTTTCAGCTCCACCTAGAAAGAGAGACCCAACGACTCCACTTCCATCTCATCATCATCGATCACATTCTCAGGGTGAGTTTCATTTTCGAAATTGTGTCTTCATAAAGTTAATAAATATAATTTTATTCTTTGCAGTCGAGTGCAGCTGTCTACGGCTACGAATATCAACAGGTATGTATGCTTTCGCATTTCTTGATTGTGTCTGTTTTTTAGGGAGATCACAATGTGAATGATTAAAAAGTTTCGAATAGGAAAATAATCACGTTATTGATCATTCCGAATTACAGCGTCCTTTCTTCTTGGAATCAGTCTGTAGCAATCCCAGCAATCGCAATGGAAAGAAGGAGAAGAAACTTGAGTTACCTACAACGAAGATCATGCTTGAGTTGAAGAAGGATAGAAGAAGACCCACTTCCACCATTACTGGTACGTTTACGGTCAATACTAGTACTCCAAAATGGTTAAACTATCATGAGAAAGGTAGTGAAAAAATCTTTGTTTTATTTGTAAAAACAAACATTATTTTTAGATCTGCCAGCGCCATCCAATTCACTGATTTCTTCGGCCAGTGTGAGAGAATCGAAGAAGAAGACTGAAATTGAATCGACCGATGAGGAAGACTTCGATTCCTATGCTAAGGTAGTTTTCTTTTACTTTCTCTCAGATCAGATAACCATCTTATCATGTTTCAGGACATCCTCAAGATGGCACCCTCAGCTGGGATCGAATCTTCACCTCAGCCGTCCTCCTTCTCAACTGACTTCGTTACAACCGACAGTCAGGTACGAAAACTATCATTTTTAAAAATTATTTTCTCCTATTTACCATCCCTGATAACGCAGTAACGCTAAAATATGTTGTTTCAGATTTACAACAACTTCTTCGAATCAATCACGGCTTTCGGCGATTCTGAGTCAACTTTTGCTGCGTTTCCACCTCCATCGAATGCATGCGACCCTGATTTCAACTGCCTCGATGCATTCGAGAAGAAATTGGAAAGATTGATAGAGGAGAGAAATCAATCGGAAGCAGATCAATTGGTGAGTTTTTTTTGCATCAATAAAGAGTACTGGTGCGGAGGACTAATTAGTATGTAAATACAACATATTTATAAAAGAAATTCGAATGTTGATATTTCAGAATGCCGATACATTCGACTCCATGGAAGATATTGATTGGGAAGATGAGTACGATCTAATGGTGGAGAGATCGCAACACGTTTCTGAGGGTCGTTTGTTCGTATAATAATCATATTAATTTCGAAATCACTGCTCACTTTCTCTTACGATGTTGACTCTATTTTGCTTCCCATTAGTTCTTCATTTTTGGCAAGCCGGTCGGTCGCTCGTATGATGTGCCATTCACCATAGTTTAGTTTATTATTTTGTTCCCCTCCCCAACTTCCTGAATATTCTGACTTTGTTCAATAATAACCTACTCATAATTGAATTGATCATGATTGTCGGTGATAAAAGATTTTTTTAATTCAAATGAAAATTGGTTTGCTATTGCAGAACATTGTTACTGTGAATACAATGAACCATGAATGAACCAATATTTAAAGTAATTTTTCGGAGAACTTTAGATCGTTTCAAATTTGAGCGGACTGCCCGTCTCTTTCTTTGTCTAAAATGTCCCGTATTGTCCATCGATCACAAGTGAATCGAATTGTCTGATGATAAACATGATCTACATAAGCGTTCGTATAATATTTCGTTCTGCCAAGTCCAATAATCGTTCGAACATTCACGACGAACACAAAGTGTACGATGAAATGTTTATCTGGTGGGACAACGTAAATAGTGTAAATGCTCAAATATAGATACGAGGAGGTAGCAATTTATTACTGAGATCGACAAGCTCGAGGTATCTAGGAAATGGGCAGTAATCAACAACGCACATGTATTTTCAAAATCAATAGACACATTCTTCTGATAGCCTCTTCAACTCTTTGGGGGACTGCTTTCCGGTCTCAGCTTGATCGACTGACGATCGATGCTCAAATTTATGCTCTGATATCCGCGGATCGCTGCTCACTCGCTGGAATCTAAAGTCATATTTATTTTGATGAATATTTAGAAATTTCTAATCACAACTTTCTTCCCCTCTACTATACGAATTTCATTCGATCCTACGTCCTCCATGAATCTGTTATGACGGTTGTCGTCAATAGCGAATCAATGCTTACCTCACAGGAGTAGAAGAATTCCTTCTCGCTCCCTTCCACTCCTTGTGTTTATCAACTGCTTTCTTCACGCAGATAACGATAAAGCACAGCATAGCTGCGGCTGCGAATGCACCCATGATCATCAGGCCCGGCATCCTGCAAGGGATCATTCTAGATTTAAAAAAGACATCGTTTCTTCATTTCACGCATTCATTGAGGATAAAGTGCGAAATAGAACGACTTTTCCCAATTTGATTGAATTGTTGATATTCTGAGTGATTCCCCCCCCCCCATTTTTTTAGCTGGATTATGTTCTGTATTTTCTAACCGTAGTGTTGCACTCCGCATTTGGAATGTGTTTCACTAATTGCTCAAGTATTGGAGGCTTTCAGGAAAAATTGATATTCCGTCGGTAATAAGTGCGTCTAACAATAATCCCAAAATACACAAAATCCAGCGGAAATCACTGATATATCCCAATACGCCAAGTACGAAAAAAGAATGGAAAATTTGCCGCTCACCAATCGGCCAGCTCACAACATTCGTATGCGCAGCACACTTGGCCCTTGGGACAGAGCCACGCGAATTGTTCCAATCTGAATGAAATGCTTTTAATTTTACCCCGTTACATATTTCCATTATGTGTTCACGTTACAAGGCGCCCTTGGTAAAGATCCAAGTCACAAGTTCTTCGTTGAGAACTTCGCTAAACTCGTTCACTTTTATCTATACGTCTTTTCCCATCTCTCACTCAAACCTAGTAGAACGTCGTGAGAATATTGCATAGTAAAACAATTTTAAAATGTACCGATCTCCCGTCTCCGCGAAGATAGCCAAGGGAGCAAAGTGTGGGAGGTCGGAAATGTTGGCTGCACATCTACAAAAGAAAGATCAAAGATTAAATATCATCAGTCACAGGACCTTTCCATTTCCGAAATTCCGCAGAAAGTGACTTCCGTTCGATGTATCATAGTGGTGAAGTGGTCGCAGTCGTCCGGAGTATTGTACGGGAGGAAGGACGGGCCCCAGAAGTAGTAGAGAGAGGTCGGGCCGGTATTGATGCTGCAATGATTTCGATGAGAATCGGAGTATCCAAGTTAGGTTCTGGGGCCAAAAAGTAAAGGCCACCCCTTTTCCAAGGCACATGTAGTTCTGAGGGAGTGCTAGGCCAATGCCTATTTTGGACTTTGGAAGCCCTACTAATTTGAAAAGAACACAAAAAAATGGAACTCACGTCAACGGTCTGCTTGCGTCCACCACTTTTAGAGGAATTTTCATGAATTGACGAGTGGAGAGCGAAAAGTTTCTCTGAAAAAATGCAATCTTGAAAATAGAGCTACTATAGAAAAAATTCTCAATATGAAGCGCGAATGAAGGTAATTATAAGGAATCATTTCTTGTAACCTACTGGATTTATCTTCTGCTCGAAAATCGTTTCGTTTTCAATCGTCGGCTGAAAAATCGACGAGAATCCTTGCTGATCGAACAGTGAATAGTAGATGACGGAGCTGTTCACGTGGGGTTCGTCCGATTCCTCCGCTGCGCCGCCACCTCTGAAACTCATGTTATTGTTCTGCCAGCCTAAGCGGAAATGAGTTTTTTTTTTGTGGTAAATTCAAAAGTTCAAACCATTCCTGCTAGAGAGATCAGTCAATTTTCATAATCTCGTGAAACTCATGCGAATCACATCTCAGAATGATTCCACAAGAACAACACACTTTCTGACTCTCGAGGCGAATCTCTAATAACTTGTTGGAGACTCGCTGCGAGAGCAATTTATTGTTCGTAACAAGGCAGGTACTCACCGGAAGGAGCTTATTTGTACCACATCCGCAATGCGAGCAAGGGAAGTGTCCAGCACGGCAGATTTATCCGTCTTGCACCGAGTGTTTGTCGTGGTGTAGACGGCGCCTGAATTTAAATTTTATGAAGTTTTAAAATTTCAAGTTTCAAATTTCTTACCTTTATTGACGTGCACAAGAGTTAGGAATGTCGCAGCAGCAACGAGATTTACGGTGTGTTGCATGATTCTGTAACTTTTATCAGTAGCAACAGCCAAACGCAAACAAACGAGTCAAACTAAACAAAAGGGAATATGCGAATGGTCTGAATTGTGGTCAGCTCGCACACTTTACGTCTATAAACGGGTACGATAGAAAATTCTTGTAAAATCCGATCATTAAAGCCCTCGAAACAGATAAAATACATTTCTCAAGACGAAAGACGTCGCGGAACACGTGTTTGTGTTTGTGCCTGCGGCCACAATGCGCGCCCTCTCTATCTCTTCCCTCTCACCCTTTCTCCCACTCCCTTTCCCCTCTATCATCTCTCTCCATACACTCTGTCTCTGCTTCCGTCTCCCATCTCTCTCCTTGCAAGACTGCATCTGGAGAGGGAGAAGGAGAGGGGAGAGGAAAGGGAGAGTGGCGATGGGCACAACAACCTCCCTTCAACACCATCATCGCTCACTAGTGTTCTCTGACGAGCATGAATCGAGTAACATTATCTGTTGTATCTGAGTTGAGAGTAGGACGAATTTTAGGTTTGAAGCCCTTCAAATAAGGGAGAAGGGGACAACATCACACTCTCGCTGAGTCGCGTTCTCTAATGGGGGCTAGGGAATGCTCGGATAGAATGTGCTATCTTACGAGAGTTAATTGTCAAGCGAAATGAAGACAGTCTTAGCCTCATCAGGGAAGATAAGTTGAGAAGGGGAAAAAGAAGGAAAGGATTCAGCACAACAAAGATAGCTCGCTCATCTTTTTCTTGATAGCTGGGGCTTACGAGTAGAGCCAACATATTGAAGAATGAAGATGGATAACCCTCATCTCGAAAATCGTTAAAGGAATCAAGTAATACGAGTTGAAATATGTTTCAAAGAAAAGCACCATTTTCAAACAAAGAACAATCAAAAACAGATTAGTACAAATTTGCAAATTCACTTATGCCTAATTTCATCCTTCTTCACTTCACTTCTTCCCTCTGCGCGCGTCTCGATCGGTTGGTTGTTATTTTTGATCTATTTTACGCCGCTTTCTACTTTTCTTTTGCGCTAGAAATTCGTCCCGTTAGTGTGCCTTTGCACGAACAGATACCATTTCATCTCCTATCAAGTCCTGATAGAGTCCTGATTGGTCGTTCTCCGTCATTTCAGTATTCGCTACCACTACGAAGCCACTCGCCATGGACGCGTACAAGCTGATGAGCGCGCCCAGTGAGTATTATTACTAGACAACCTGAATCTGCCCTGTCTGATCCGTAGGATGTATCATGCGAATTGAAGTGAATCATGGTCGAAAATACGATCTAAAAAAAGAAAAAGTAAAAGTAAAGCCCTACCTCTGCCCAATTGTACCGTATTACAGACCCGTCCTCGTCCGCTCCCATCGCCTGGCGCCACGGACTGCTCACGTTCGATGCAGTGGTGGGTTGATTGCTCCCTGTTATATCTACCACCTCACGGGTTACGGTACCTATGATACAATCCCTGGATTACTGACAGGACTAGAAAGGGTTACGAGTGAAGTACGGTAGCATGTCAATCGATAACTGATTCCATTCCTCATCCTTGTTCTTCAGTCCGTACTCATGACGACGACGCTGATCTCGGTCGCCTGGCTGCTGGCCATGCTCTACTGTCTGCCTGAGGTGAGCAGGGGAAAAGACCATGCCCTATTATCGTAAATGGATACTTCTTTTTTCAGAAGGGAAATGGTTTCAGAAGGGAAATGTCAAACGAAATGGTAACGAATGACTTTCAGTTCAATGTCAAATAGGTTTCATCGCGGTTACGTGAGCAAACATTGAAATGTGTTGACATCTATCTCTCTGTAGACTTTGTCTATCTCTCTGTAGACTAAATAGAATACTCGTAGACTGCAGAACGATTTGGAAATTGTCCAGAGATCAAAAATCACCATTCTTCAGTTCTGGCGGTTCATCGTGCCGCTCATCCTTCTATCCATCTTCTCGATGGCCGATTGGCTCCGCCCCCTTCCCGGCTCATTCTGCCTCTCCTACTGGTGCAATGTAAGTGATGGGGTCACGGAAGACAGATGATCGAGAACTGAGTTGATTATGAAAACTTGGCAAGAGTACGGTAGCAATTACGATGACGGTAGTCGATCGATGACTTCGTGTTTTCATTGTTTCGATTTGGAAGACGATCGATCGATAACTGGCTTTATTACGGTTCAAGATCAATCAATAACTGCATCCAGATGGTCGCCTGCTTCTTCATCTTCCTCTTCTCGACCGCCCTCATCGCGTGCGCGCTGTTCGCCTGTGACGGCAACTACAAGTTAGTATCCATCTATTGGGATGACAATTTTTAAGTTGACCTCACGACCTTCCAGTGGCACTATGTCGAATGAGAACTATTTCGCAATATGTTCTCTTACATAACAGTTGTCTCTCGGGTAGTAAAGATTTCATTCGCTATAGCGCCCCTTCCAGTTGGGAGCTTTAAACTTTAGGCTTGCTACTTATCTTGACATCGAAAAATGTCGAACAAATCATATGGCTGTGGTTTGGGAACTTTCCGTAATTTGATATGCTTCTGATCTGCCATTTATCGTAGTTCGTGTAGATTATCGCGCGGCTTTTGGACGATAATTTATTTCTGGCTCCGATAATTTCAGATACTACATCGAGGGGCTCTTCGTGTCGAAAGTGCACGATCAGAGTGAGTTTACTATTATCAAATTTGAAAGCCGTAATTTTTTCGATTTAAACGCCACTGAGCTCTTCCAGAATTTTACATGCAAAATCGCGAAAGACACAGAAAAAGTTAGAAAGTAATAATTCATTAAAATCCTCTTCAGTTCTGCAGCTTCTCGTCAAGATGGCGCGCGGGTGCCTGCTCTACGTCGCCCTCCTTCAGGTATGTAGATGGACGAAAGAAGCGATAGATAACACGACAATGAGAGTGATTGGCTCTTCTTAAAACAAAGAGTGCAGCGAATTACAACGAATTTCTTTGTTAGTATCTCCGCCAAAGGGGGGGGGGGGGTAGGATAGAATAGAGATATTCTGACGTCATTTCCTTCAGATGATCATCAGCTACGTCTGCCTCGCCGCTTACCAGCACATCCGGAGACAGGCGGTTGGCATTTCAATAAACAAGTTAGGACTTGATCTTTGATCTTTCCAGAACTCGGTAATGCCTCGCTAGGCGTCTATCAAAGACTGCAGATTTCTCACTCGATACCGTATCCTTTGGGTGCGCCCTACCCGATAAATGATATGATCCGCTCAGAGATGTGTCGATATGGGATAATTGTTTTTGATTCTGGATGCGTTTGCAAGCAATCGATCATGTTTATACAAAACAATTAATTAAAATAGAGTGCACAGCATTCTTGGAACGCCTATTGCGACGGCGACTTTGTGGAGCATCTCCTCCACCTGGAAATATTTCGTACATTTGGTCTTCAAATTAGAAACTATGCCTAGAACCGTTTGATTGCAGTAAAATAACAGTTACTTGACAGGTTCCATTGATACGATCGGCAGCGATGTTTCCTTCTCGCGTTTTGAAAAGATACCCTTGGGAATTCAGCAACGGGAAGTGCTTCTAGAGCTTCTAAACGTATGAAATGAGAGAACCTGAAATCGCACAAAATTCTGCAAAACAACATACGAGAACACTTACTCTTCAGAATCTTCAATTGAGACTCCATGCACAATCCAATTGTTAGATATATTTTTACCGAAGATATCTTCCATTTTGGAGAAGAATTGACCGTTCAAATGAAAATGAACCTGTATTGAACTAGTTGATTAGTGTAATTAAAATTGTGCAAACCTGAGTAAGACATCCGTCAACTTCTCACCGAAATAGTTCCAGTTGATTTCCTCACCTGCAATCGATTAACTAATTATACTAATTTCATTATACGGAATCTCAGTTGATTGGTAAGATTAGAAAAATGGTCGCACACGGAAGAAGTTGTACTAAATAAACTACTTACCACAAGCGATTCTGGTCGATATAAAACGGTCTAAAACCAAGTGTTCCAATCCGGAAAGGCCTTCATCGATTTAAGAGTTCAAGAATTTTCAACCATTGCATAAAAAAAAATTTTTTTGTTATTTTTCTCATGGTTTAGAGATTGAACCGCAAGAATACAAGGAAAATTTTTTTTAATGCAATGGTTGAAGATTCTTGAACTCTTAAATCGATGAAGGCCTTTCCGGATTGGAACACTTGGTTTTAGACCGTTTTATATCTATCCCATAGTTTTTGCATTTCATGAATAATTCTCTCTGGCGAAATGTTCCTTGTTATGGGTAGATTTTTTATCAGAAATTATGTTTTAAAATATATATCTGTCGAATTTGATTTATACTGCCACTACAATGCTATGCACATACCTTAAATTATTTTTGCAGAGTATACGATGAATTTTGCGTCTTTGCCTGTAGACCCGTCGGATAGGCGAGACAAGTGATCTTGCTTATTAATTGTTTTTTTATTCGGTGACAGCGCGTCGAGATCGAGATTATGTAGACATCTGAAAAATAATATAGTTGATAAATAATAGCAAAATGACATTCGAACAACAACATTTGAATATGAAATTAAAATGAGGAACATTGGGAAAACAATTAAGGCTTGAGTTGAAATAGACGCCAATGAGGAATGGGTACGAGATGCCTTGCACATCAATGAATACGATAGGCTGTCGGAAATATTTTTAAAAATCACAATTTGGATATCAGGTGCACGATGTGATCGGCTTGCCCGAGCTGTTCTTCACCTATTGTTTGACACGGAGATTATGATTATTATTTTTAGAGAAATTTGAAAGTATAGTAGCTCAATTTAGATTGGCAATCAACGTTGTACAGGAAACAGAAAGATGTTCACAGTGTTCGACATTCGTTTGAAATGTGATTTGATTCGGGGTCCTTTTTCATTTGCAGGAGCATTTCAAACGAGCTTCCACATCATCTTGTTACTGCACATTTTCTATTGTTTCTTTTCAAGAAAGATATTAAATACTCCTTTGTCATATGCAATTTCATCCTGACACAATAAATAAATGTTAAAGAACATATTTACGATCCTGCGTAAGCTGCAAGATTGCATGCTTCTGCAGCAAAGTGGTTGATTGTTATGAGCTGCGACTCTTTCAAGGCGTTCTCCACTTCCTCAACCTTACAGATTGGCTTGAACGCCATGGCTGACTCTCTCAATTTCGGACTCCACTGGGACCGTGACTATTCCGTCAGCATCGCTAGAACGTGCTTGATCTTGTTGAATCATTTACTAACCATTTTCATGCAGATTTCGTCTGGTTTACCTGCCGATTGTGGTCGGTTTTGTGCATCCGTTGGTAATTTATGTGGTGATGAAGAAGAGTTCGATGTCTGCAGATTACAAAGCCGGATATATCTGTCATACGGTAGGGGAGCTCGTCGTATACCCGACATTTTTTCATTAGAGCATTTTTTCTCGATCCTACAATCCGGTTGACATCGGCCCGAAAAATATAACAATACTGTAAACTCAGGTACTCATGATGTGCTTCGACATCTACAATTGTCTACTCTACCAAATGTACACCCTTGCACCGCTTCCCATTATCATGTGCACTGGACTTCTGTGCAATGGTTCCGTTGATCCAAAAACTCTACTGGTTTGATGGTACCGGATCTCAAAAATTGTTTCATTTTCAGGTAATATTCTCCTTTTGGACAGCTTCAGTATGCCTCCCATTTCTATTTCTGATGCTGAGAATGCACCAAAAACTTCTGCTTACCGATAGTCGGTTCAACATCTCCTACAGGTATTCAAAAACTGAGTAGGTGTTCCGCATTAGGAGACTAAAAATCCGGAAAGTGTTGTGCAATTCTGCACGTGGGAAATTGCATACTATTTCTACAATTCGTTGCAACCGTCGTAAACAATCTTTCAGGGCTCAAGCGGGGGTGATGCTAATTGTTTCTGCCGTATTGTTCGCCAACGTTTTCTGCACACACCGCTGGACGATTGATATTCCGAACAAAGATGAAATTTTAAAAGTATTTTCAAAACATAAATTCAAATTTTAAAAAAATATAACAGACGGATGACGTCGCATGGGCGCAAAATTGCACATCACAATTTCTCGTTATCGGAGAGCGCGTTGGCGATATTGGTCCTTTCAGCAACGGTTGGTTCGAAATGGTTTCGAATCTGAGTTAGAAATTCAGAAATAATTCTGCTTCTCTTATCCATCGGATTCAACTTTTCCTTCTACAAATTTATTACGATTCATGCCATCTATAAGATTCGAAAACATGCGGTATGAAACTGTTTTTACGTAAATATCTAAATTATTTTGTAGAATCACTGCATCTCCGCTACTACCGAAGTTCAGATCCGGCTCGTGTACTCACTCGTGTTTCAGGTTCGTCTATTTGGTACCAGAAGTTACCATTATGCAGGCCCATTGCCATGATTTCCAGACAAATATGTGTTTATTTGGTGCAATTTTGAAATTTAACACTCCAGTCCTTCGCCGCGTGCAATTTCTTCGTTTCTCCCCTCATTCTTCTCTGTTGCGGGCTGCTATCTGATCGGACTGATTGGGCATGGCCACCCACCATGGCTGCGGCATTGCGACTGGTGTTTCTGGTGAGTATAGTAGAGATCGCCAATCTGCACTCTCCTCATTTTGCACCATGCTTTCTCGTCTGTCTGGTCTGTGAGGTACTGTGCAAAATGAAGAGAGCCGCATGCCGACGTGTCAAGGGGCGCCTTGCTAGATCAGAAACTATTTTATTCAAATCAAAGTTTATGATCTGGGAAAGTGTAAGACGAACTTTCATTTCAGCTACTCTACTCCATCTCCCCGCTATCAAACTCGCTCATTTTTCTCTCACGTGATCCCTGGTGCAGAAAGGTATGTAATGGAAATTACATTTTACTTTTTTTATACGTTCCCTTATCCTCCCGTATCATAACAACAGTACTACGATGTTGTCTTACGACTGTGAATCAGCTCGATATATATCCATTTTATCAGTCCAGCCCTTTCCCTTCCAGATGGTTCGTCGTCGCAAGACTTCGTCTCTTTCCCTAGCGAGAAGCGAGGCCGAATTCATCGCGAGTGTTCAGCCAATAAAACGACGATCTCTGCCATGAATGCATTATTTTCTTTTATTGTTTTTTTCGCCTACAATTTGTCAACCATATTTTATTTTGAAGTTCAGATAAATCGCTATTTGTATATTCTACTTCACTTTTTTGAAAGAAAATAGCACTTCTTCCCTCATCACACTCTTGCTTCCATTTATTTTCCGCCGTTTCCTTCAAACTTTCAAACTTGAAGTTCAAAGTATGAAATGAAGAAATGAAGTGGCTTCATTCCCAAACTGACTCAGTATTCAATTGAGAAAACTACAATTTTTTCAACAATCATCCATTCCATCGTCTGGAAAACTGTGAATCACACAACGAATCGTTTATTGAACCATTTCATGGATCGATACGACAATATGACAAAGCGTCGCGTGAATGCGGAAATCATTTCGGAAATAATTAATTTATCAAAGTACAAGATGATGAACATCTTGTTATATTTTCCCAGTGGGACCCGTAGGATTGGTCTGGTCTTTCATCATCGGATTCATCTTTGGGTTAATTCCTCCGGGGAATGCAGTTGGGTCTCCCGTCACTCCAGTATCAGTCTTAGGTGCATCAGTTGAATCTTTAGTGGGAGAACGGACTACTTTGGGATCTAAAACATATCATTTTCTCAAATTAGTTTTAATTCACATACCGTTGCGCTTATTGTAAGGTGGGGCGCGGAGTCCGTCCCCCTTGAGACCATCCAGACTCGATGATCCCTTGTTCCTTCCTACAGCGCATGCTGGATCTTTCGGCTTCTGCTTTGGCTTGCCCTTCGTAGAAACCTGCAAAAAAGGAAAATACATGGCATTTTGGTTTCTCTTATTTTAAATGAACTTTCGGTAGTTATCCATTTCGGAGAACTCTCAAGCAAAGCGAACAGGTGATCGCATTAATGCAATTTCGGAATCAATCCATTTCTTGGACGGTTCTTGTCCAGCAGGACTGAGTGGGAATTTCTTTTGATTGCATTAGTTCAGAATCTAATCGAACAAGAAAACCCTAGCCAACCGGTTAGAAAAGTGAGATACTTACATCATCCACAAGAATGAGAAGACAAAGGACGAGAAGAGGAACAAACCGCATTTCTTTTTTCTACGGAGTGAAACACAAGGAAACATCTCCTTTTGTATACTAGAATTTTAGTGCGCATTTATTTTATTCATTTAGTTACGTTTGATGTCGCCGATAACTGTCTATTTGGATGTTTCTATTCGTTTCACAAATTTCGAGTTTTCAGTGTGAATGGAAGGGTTGGCCCTTTGCACAAACGCCAGCGATAAGTAACACAAAGTAGAACGACTGTCTTACTTATACCCTTTTGTATGGATTTTCAGGCATTTTTTTTGGAATTTTCATTTAGCTTTGAATTTTGGTTGTGTGTTATGGATGCGGATAAAAAATCTGATGAATACCCGTCTCGTTTCACAATTTCATTGCGATACCCCACTGACGGTTTAAAACGAGCCACATTTCGCATTTCAATGTGAGCAAAAATTCATTCGTTCGCAAACTCTGAAAAGATCAAAATTTTCGCACAGGAACACCTTTTTTTTTCTTGAGTCACATTCTTGATAGGATAGATTAGAATGCCATTTATCGTGTTGTAATACAATGCACTTCCTACATTTTCCCACTGGTTTCAGTAGGCTTGGTCTGGTCTTTCATCATGGGATTCATCTTTGGACTTATTCCTCCGGGAAATGCAGTTGTGTCTCCGTTTACTGCAGTTGAATCAGTTGAACCGGCCGATTCTTTAAAAAAAACCGAATTGGTAAGACCTTTGAGACAATTAAATAATAAATGAACAATAATGATTTGTACCTCTAGCATTGCCTGATCCCCGTGCGGGTGCAACTGAAATCAACTCTTTGCTCATATATCCAATCGATATTAATCGTACCATAAGAATTCATTCTTTCTCTTTGTTCTTTCAATTTTTTTGCCGCCTTATCCAGACCTTCTCTACCCTTCTGGTCTCCCACAGCGCATTCTGGTTTTGGTCCCGAATATGGCCTTTTGCGTTTCGGTCTCCTCGCGACGTCGTCTTCCGACGAGACCTGCATTAGGAATACGGTAGAATTCGTGGCGATTGCACCGAATGATAGCTGGTAAAACTACGGTAGAACATGTTGAATAAACCTACAATGTCCACTAGAAGGAGAATAGAAAGGAAGAGAAGAGGAAGAAACTTCATATCTTTCTGCTAGGGATGCAACATGGAATGCTTTTTATACCCCTTTTCCTTCTTCGTTGTATGAACTTGATTTTACAATCGTTTGAAGTTGACCGAAATATTTTTGTGCCTGTTTGATTCTTCTACAATACATAGCGAATACTCTTTTCAAAATCCGGATGAATTTCACCCTTATCGATTGTCAAAGTGAGGAAAACACTGAGTGCTGACTGAAAACACCGAAAAAAACATAGCGAAAACAAAGAAATACCGACGAACGTGTGTTGCTCATTAGTTAAAACTCATTATCGTAAAATAATAAACCGTTCCGCTTATTCCTTTCATCTCTTTCATTCCCAAATTTGACGGGTCTCCGGCCCTAACTTTTGATCCTAATCGTTTCCTAGTGATAGCACTTACTGAGGAAATGTGAAGTTTGAAAATAATAACTATTGAGCTAGAGAATAAAACGTTCCGTATTACCTATGCTAAACACCGCAGTGTCTCTGCTGACAATGAGCAAGTGAATGTTACAATACCCCTTGTGGATACTCCTTCCGCACATTATTCAGCCCGTTGTAATAATTCATTATCTACATTGCAAAATATCAAAAGGAAGATTTGTGGGAAATCATTTATCGTGGATGTATTTACTACATTTTTCCAGTGGGCCCTGTGGGAATGGTGTAATCTTTCATCATCGGATTCATCTTTGGGTTTATTCCTCCGGGGAATGCAGTTGAGTCTCCAGGTACTGCTTTGGGAGCTGAAAAGCATCCTTTGCTCAAATTAGTTTTCGATAATTACCGCACCCGGGGTAGTGCTGCCCATAAGCATCCTTTTATACGCATTTTCCTTTTCCTCCTTTTCCTTTTTATAATTTGCCCATTCCTGTTCCTTCGCTTTTTTCACAGCATCTGCCCGATTGTTCGTTTTGTTCTGCGCAGCCCTAATGCCATCTGCTGACTTGTTCCTTCCTACAGCGCATTCTGGGTCTGGACCTTTTATCTTCGTTGATACCTGCAAAAGAATACATGGCAATTTGGTTCTCTTGTTTGAATTGGAATTTCGGGAGATATTCCTCACGGAGAACTCTCAAACAGGGCTTGAGGGCTTGCATGATCGCGATAACGCAATTTCGGGATCAATTCCAACAAGAGAACGCTAATGGCCAAGACGGTTGAATGAAAAGTAGAAAAGTGAGAAACTTACATCATCAATAAGAACAAGAAGACAAACGAGGAGAAGAGGAACAAACTTCATATCTTTCTGCTGGGGATGCTATATGGAATGCTTTATATACTTTCCTCGTTGTATGAACTGGACTTTACAACCGTTTGAAGCTGCCCGAAATTGTCCATTTTGTGTTCTCGATTGATTCTTCTTCAAAGCAAAACGTGCATATCCTGGTATTTCAACGCTATTTGTCCTGAAAATGAAGAAAACTACAATGAGTGCAGAACTAAATTATTCTTCTTAGATATTTTTAATAAAATATTTTTTAAAAATATTTTTTAAATATAATTTTTCGAAACAAACCTCAAAGCTCGGTCTCCTTCCCGATCCTCAATTTCACTCTCCAAATAGTTCATCTCACTCCTTTCTCTTCTTTTCGCATCATCAGATTACATGCAACGTCGACAACATCAACCCATTCAATGTACATGATTTAATCTTGCAAAGCAATGTTGAAGGAACCAGTAATTATCTATTTCAGTGTCGCTTATATAGGTGGATATACTTTTTTACCCTTTTCAAAACATCCATTCGAAATAAATAGTAAGGTGTTTCGAAAATCTGAGAAACCACGCAAACTTGAATGGCAACGGCGAGTTCAAACGGAGTTTCAAGAGCAGTGAAGCACCATTAAAAAGGTGGAATATAGCGGAGAAGCGTTTCCTTGGTTGCATTTCAAGGAAAAAAATGAAGTTTCTTCCTCTTTTCTTCGTTTCCCTGCTTGTTTTGGTGAACAATGTACAGTCCTGGCGATTCCCCCTGTGAAAACGGAGCGCTCCGGGTGACCCCGGGTGACCCCAAGTGACCCCACGCTTCTTGCTCTTTCAATGATTTTTTAAAAGTCGCCAATTTGCTCCTATCGTGTTCAGCGTTCAATTCTGCATCGATCCATATAAAAAAATTAAAAATTAATTTCATTCGTAATAATTAAACTAATTTTCAAAAATCTAATGAATAAAACGATTCGTGCATCACAACAGTACACATACGCTATTTATGCGCTGCCGCTGCAAAATTATTTTCTAAATAGAGTAGGTGTACTGTTGTGATGCACGAATCGTTTTATTCATCAGGTTTTTGAAAAATATTTTAATTATTAAAAATGAAATTAATTTTTAATTTTTTTATATGAATCGATGCAGAATTGAACGTTGAACACGATAGGAGCAAATTGGCGACTTTTAAAAAATCATTGAAAGAGCAAGAAGCGTGGGGTCACTTGGGGTCACCCGGGGTCACCCGGAGCGCTCCGTTTTCACAGGGGGAATCGCCAGGACTGTAAGCATCTCACATTCATTGTACCGTAATCTACCGTGCAGGCTCGGGATCGGGACTCCCGACCCCTCTTGCGTGCCAAACGGTTAGAGATGAGAAATAGCACGCGAACGTTAGAAAGACAAGTAGGGAAGAGGGTCGGAAGTCCCGAATTTCGTGAGTGATTGCCGATCCCGAACCTGCAACCCTACCGTACCGTATTCACTCTTACACAAGCAGTTTATTCCTACTGTAGGTATCGACGAAGAAATCGAATAAGTCGCAAATCACGCAGAATATGACGCTATTTCGAACTCTAATTAATATCGAAATGAAGAAAATATTAATTTCTGCAGCTTCCGCTCGAGGATCGGACGGTGCAAGAGGTGTATGTACGAATTCATATAGCTCATTTCTCTTTTAATTTCCTCAACGGATCGATTGGTTCAACAGCAGTAAATGTAGACCCAACAACAATTTCTGGAGGAATAAATCCGAAATTGTCCTATGGGAGAGGTAAGAATTCCCTCGCCTTATTGTAAATATCTGTTTAATTTCTATGGTCTTTATGTCAACGACAAACCGCAAGCTTTCCACATCTTCAGATTCAACTAATGGTCCAGAACTGACTAGAGACTCGACTGCATTCCCTGAAGGAATAAATCCGAAGCATAATCCAATGATGAAGGATCGTATCAACCCTGCTGGAACCACTGGGAAAATTTAAGAAGACACCCATTGTACACTGATGCGCACACATTTTCGCTTTGATTACTTCATCGCTCAGACTCACATTATTTTACAAAACTATTTTTTTAAATTTTCAACAGTATTTACGAATGTAGGGAGAATGCAGTGAGGGATAAGCACGTCGATAAGAATCAAGCTTACAAAAATCAATCAAGCTGGTTATTTATTATGCATTAATTTGTTTATCAGTGTTATTCGGGATCCTCGGGTGTCTGATTTCCTCCGGTTCTTCTTTCCTCAAGCAAACGAAGATTCTGAAGAGTCACTTGCCCATCTTCGTAACCACATCTCGAAGATAGAAAATGAAACAATGACTAACTTCTGCAGTTTCCTCCGTCTGAAATAATCAATATTTTGCATGTGCCCTCGGCAATGCATTGCCGATACCGAACATGTACCGAACTACCTACCGAAGTAAAGAAAAATAGCACTTGCCGCTAAATAATCGAAGAGGCCGGGAAGATTAAGTCCGATCAAGACATAGACGGTGAGGACGAGTACTGCGACTCGCATAGTTGGAATATAATCTTGCTGCTCTGTAATCGTCCATTTACTGGATTGACAAGAACTTATTTTACTCGTTCCATGTACTATTTCTTGTTACCGTCATTTTTATAAATGTGCTACTAGATAGTTCAAAAAAAGGAAAAGTTGTTCCATGCGAAAAATTGACCATTCCATCCTCCGGGTAACGTCTTATTTAAAGCGCTTCTCGATGATGTTATAAAATTCTCCGGAGCAATGATAAAATGGAGCAGCTTGAGAATTATGACGACGACCGTGCAGCAGTGGATCATGAAGTGCTGAATAGAGAAGATTAATGTGTATTTCCTATATTTAATTGGTTTCCGAATACGTATCAGAATGCATGAACAGAGAGTTCCACAGAGTTCAAAGTGTTTGATAAAGCTGAATCCCCTCCACTATTTCGAGTTACTTGCAGCTTACTAAATGTTCTACTAACATCGTCGTGAGTAGAAATATTAATATTATTATGTGCGATATAAGAATAGTAACTGACAATGATGAGAACGACGATGAAGGTGAGGGAACGAGGGAAGAATGAGCAGATAATGGAAGCAAGAGAGGCGATCAGTGACGGCACAACGAAGAACCAATACTGAAATTTATTTACATGTCTTTGTGTTATATTTTACGACACTCCACACCTATTTTAGAAATAATTTAGAATCGTGATCTGAATATGGTTTTTGTTCCGAATCAAGAACGAATCCCTGTTTTTAATCATACTCAAAGCGTATTTTAAGAATAGCAATCATACCTTTTATTTAGCCATAGATCGCTATAAGATGACTGACTTGTGTTGCAATGATAAGTGCAAGCGCGTCTCTCACGAGAAGCACCACGCTCACGATTCTGATCACAATCTGAATTTTAATAATTTATATATTTAGGGGAATAAATACTCGACCGACCAAGTGACGGGCAGTAATGTGGGACGGCGGATCTGCAATATTAGCCCTGTGGGGTTTCGAAGTCAGAAGCGGAAACTCAAATTAGTTTCTGGGCAATCAATTTCGTGTTTTTTTCTCTTTTCGAAAACTCTAATCAATGATGGTTTTCGCCATACCTAACAAGGAAAACTAATTAATGAACGACCTACTCTCGCTGAGCCTCCAGTTCAGTCCTCTTCTCATTATGATGGGCATAGCGGCGAAGAATTCTGCAAGGATCGATTGTTCTAACGGCGAGGAAAGAGCAACCAACCGATCGAAATGACGAGAATGGAAGAGAATGAACGATTCGATTACAATTATTTCCTTTTGAAGACATGATTTCGTTAAAGATGACCAATGGGTTCATTGTTCGATTGGCCGCCGAATATTTACAGCTGTATAATCAACTATTTTGGGTAAGCCATTTCTGAGAATCCCTTCTTCCCTCAGCATTTTGATGCGCACGTTCTCTGCATTTGTCGGAGTTTCTGCAGCCAGAAATTAGAGGCTTGGTAAAATCACGTTTTGGGGCACGTTCCAGGCAGTTTTCAGTCACAACTATCAACAGGAAAGGCCCACGTGAATGGCCGCCTCAATGGCTGCGAATACCACTATGAGGGTCAGTTTCCAGGTTTCATGTGACATTTTTTTTTTACTTTTCCATGATATTTTGTTTAAAACACCAGCAATTCCCGAGAAATGCTTTTGTGCGGGTTAGTTTTCCAGGTTTTTTTTTAGTATTTTTCAATTTTCTCATGCATTTGGGAAAATACGACGAATCACGTCTGGTTCTCAGCTTTTCTACGTCGTTTCCACTTTCTCATAATACTTTGCTTTAAGTAGCCACAATTCGGAGAAAATGACTTTGTTCAGCCCAATTTCTCAGTTTTCTTACGTCTTTTTCGACGTTCGCATGCTATTTTGTTTGAAACACCCACAATGGGAAAAGTATCTGTTCGGATCAGTTTCTCACCTTTCCTACGTCTTTTTCTGCTTTCTCAAGCTATTTTCCTCTTGTGAATAAAATATTTCCCTTCCGTGAGTAGGAACGCTCCATAGTCTAACTAATAACTTTAGCAATTATGCAAATTGTGCGAAAAAATAAGTGATGGGCGAATAATGGCAGTCGTGCTAAAATGTAAGATCAGCATCAAACAACCCTTACTTCCAACAGATGTTCGTAGTTACGCGCTAATTTAAAAAGGGAAGTTGTGAAATTTTCTCCTTACATTACGTAGAGATCTTTGATAATTTTACTTCCGAAAAAATCAAAAATAGAAAAATAGAATTCAAAATTTGCGAATTGTTATTCAAAACGTGCGAGATTTATAGTGTGATAATAGAAAAGTTGTCTGGAAAGAGTGGGAATTGCATTAGCTCCCACCTTCACTCCACTCCAAAATGTCCTTGATAGATATGGATTTATTACTTTATTGATTTATGTTTTAGATATCGCCGGAAAGTAAAGCGCAAATTACAGGCACTCAACCAGGAACTCAAAGTTGGCGCTAGTGACACCCCAATTGAACTCGCGTTCTATACGAAAGCAGCTGAAAAGTCAGCGATACCTTCAATAGCCACGTTCTATCTTTTTTTCGTCATTTGCTGTCAGGTGAAAATAAATATATCAAGCGCGTAGGCAGCGCGTTGGAGTGGATCTCACGATCTCGAGTTTTCTACTTTTCTTTTTTTAAATAAATTGAAGTGAAACCCGTGATTATTTCTGCCTTTGATCTCGGTTTTGTATCCTAATTTTGTGGTTTCGGGTAGATACACTATGTGATCTTATAGTGTAGCAGGCTTGTCATAACATGGTTTACATCATTAGGACATCCAGTGTCAACATCAACAACGTGTAATGTTCGCTCGAGAACTAAGGCTACAGAATATTTTTATGCGGTTATTCGCTGTTTAGTGATACAATTTAAGTTCACATTCACCACATTATCTAATGTGTAAATCCCCTCCGCACCCCGCATCCCATAAACTACAGTCTTACATCTCGCGCCATCTCTCCTGCCTCTGCTCCGAAAATACGTGAAGACATTCTCAGACTTGTCGTCATCAGCTTTTCACCTGCTTTCTACCTTTACTTGCGCTCAATCGCTTTACAAGTACCTCAAGTTCGTCAATCTGTTTCTAGTAGGATCGGCTCAGTGTTAGTGGGAACTAACTCTGCTCAATCCACGCTCGATTAAATTTCTCACATAGAGCATGTGATCATTAGATATCCGGCGAGAGATTTTATGAAGCTGAGCCGACCATATTTGCAAAGCTAGTTTGTAGGCTACCCCGATGTCGTAATCTGCGCGCACGCGATTAAATTTGTCGTAGGCAATGGTCAGAAATAGCTTACCCACGTCGTCCCCTCATCGAGAATATTCCCCACGCCGTCTTTCAGTTGCTCACAACAATGCAATCGTATCTGTCCATTCCGATGGAGGAACTACCGCTCAACTTCAGATTAGTCCTGTACTTTATCCATTGCACGGAGGTGATGATTTTAGAATCACCGAATGGATTTGCTTTACAACATTTTTCGGACCTTCTATTGTCAGAAGGAGAAAATAGAACGCCGAACAGAATCATAAAATCGCATGTTTTCAGCTTCTCCTGATCCTCACGAGTGTGTCCCTCATGATGTTTGCGATGAAGATACTGATGAACTCGGCGGTATTTCATGTGAGTTTTGTTTCAATACACATACGAAAACACGACATAAACTCATTGTTTAGGAATAATGTAAACTTCTCAGGTGCATCTCTCAGTCATGTTTTGTATTGGCTTCTCCGTTTACATTCTATCAACGATCGGTAGACTGATATTGATTCTCTTCGAGCTCCATCTGATTGAGCCTGTTGGAGGTTCCTTTTCCATTCGTTTATTTGTGATTTAGTACGTCTTACACGTAGCATCGTGTTCGGTAAGAGTGATATTGTTCAGGCACGGATGATCCCCTACTAATATGCGCGAGTTTTCTGCGACTGTACGGGATATTCTATTTGATATTCACGTGAGTTTCATCGCTAGTGCATAAGAATTGGAAATGTGGAAACGTCGATAGTCCCTGCCCCTCTCGAACAAAAAATAAATAAATTGAAAAGTGCACGAGGCCCAGATAGTTCCATATTGGCTCTTGTTTTGCGTTTTGAAAATCCGATTCATTATTGTTTAGTTTTAAAAAAAACTTGTTCAGACTTATCGGGTTCACGGGCGAGCGAGCCTGCGCTACCTACTGGTGCGATGACTACGAGCGAAAAACGAGGTTTTTTTATTATTCCTTGAATTTTTAGCATTTATTATTACTGATATTCAATAAAAAATGATTTTTTAGATGGTGGATCGTTCCTCTTATTTCCTCATTTTCGTTCTTTGGAGGATTCATTCTTACTTATACTTTGCTTTTTGGTAAGTTTGTTTTTTTCGTTCTATTTTTTAAATATCGGGATAATCTTTGCTTACTTTCCAAAAGTTTTGGGGACGCCTTTCGTGTTGATAATGTAATTTTCAGACATCATGACATGGTCAATGCTGGTTATAGCTGCGGGTGCGATAAATCTCGCCGGGTTTGTGGTAAGTTCATTCTCTTCATTTTTCGCGTTTATAAATTCACCATCAAACACCCAAAAAAAAAAAAAAAGTTAAAGTTGCTTCCACAATCAAGGCGATTTTACAGTTGTCATGAGACAACCACGCCTGGTGGGGTACACAGGTAAGGCCCGGTACGGCGAGGCCTGCGTGATCCCTTGCTGGCCAGGCTTCTAGGGCACGTTTAACTTTCGTAACCAAAGTTACTACCAATTTGCCGACCCCTGGGGGATAGCACCCAAACATAACATACAATTCAGCCCTTCCTCCTGCTCTTCCGCTACAATCGTCACAAATGGACCGCAATGCGCAGTTTCCAGCAGAAGGCAGCAATATCGCTCAATGGATACGAGCTATCGAAGAGGTTCCAGTTGCTGGAGAATATCAGAGTCAGCAAGGTGGGATATTTAGCTCATTTTTCATTTTACGGCAAATGATTGCATTTTTTGTGCAATGTTTGCCTTGTTGTGAATGCATGATTGCTTGTTTTCCACGCTGTGAACAATGTTTGCAATAAAACTTTTAAAAATCCTTTTCAGTTGCTGTACAAGATGTCCGTTCCCGTGTTCCTCAACTACTTGCTCATCGCGGGCTTCTACTTCTCGCATTTGCTTTGGTTAGTATTTTTTGGATATCAAATTTGATAGTTAGAAAATGAGTTTAGTTGAGTTTCACACCGAACTCAAATTCAGTTGTTCATGCTGTCAGAGATCACTTGCCGCTTTCTGATCATTAACAAAATAAAATAATTTAATTCAGCACGATCCCTTACATCTCGCACCTGTCACTCTCCCTCTTCGACTTGTGGATCGCACTGTGAGCTTTATTTTACATTTTATGATAGACTGATCTTTGATCTCGACGGTACCTGTGACAATGCGTGCTGTTTTACTATGCGATTCATGAAAAATTTCTAAGACGGAATAAACTTTGATCCTTGATCTCTCCCCACTACAGTTTCGCCACCTCCGTCCCGCTCATGGGCTATGTGATCGAGCCATCATGGAAAGCGGCCGCAAGGAGGAAATTAAGAGGAGGAAGGAGAGTGGGAGTGTATGAGAGCGAGAAGAGAAGGACGGTCGATACGGGGTGAGAACTTTCATTGGAAATTCTACATTCCCTGCAATCGATACCCTTCGATAAGAAAGGCGGGCATGATAAAAATTATTTTGAACTGACAACCCTGGATGAATTATTTTCACAATCGATAGTTACCAATATATTTCACGTGAAACTCAACTGTTTTCTCGAAAACTAAAAGGGAAAATAATTGCAGACACAACACGAACCTCCACTTCTCTCATCTCTCCCAGATTTGGGACTGCGCTTGATTTTTTTGCTCTGTCCCTTTGCCCAATCCAGGATAATCTGCACCTGGATATCTGGGTACGCAATGCTAAACGTTTTTTCTGCTGTATTGGTCATTGTATTAGTCTTTCCAAGTACGGAAACTACTGAACTATGCGAGTGCTATGGTTCCTGTATGTAATACGACTCCTTGTTTGTAATTAGGAACAATTATTTCGTTATTGATGAAACACCAAGAACAATTCATGTCAGCTATAAAGAATGTGAATTGCAAGTGATTTCCAGTTTTTATCGAAGTCAAACAAAGTCAAAGATCTCGAATTGACTACAAGTTTCAAAAACCATTATCACGCGTATTGCTGTTGTTGCCTTTGAACGATTAAGTCACCTAGACAGCTCGAAGAACAGTGTCCGATAATGAATAATATCCGTGGTTCGTTTTCGAATTTGAATTTCGCCTCGTATCGCCTGTGTTTCAAATTTTAAACTACGAAGTAAGGAGAGATGAAGAGTGTAGATAGCTCTTTGCTCGTTCTTTGCCTCCCTAGTGCACACGAGGGTTTCCTTTCTAGAGCATTCGCGCCGTTTCGAGAACTTTTCCTCTTCTTCTCCTTCCCCTGCCTCGAGAAGTTCTTTGAAGGTGCCGAACCCCCTTAATCTGCCCAAATCACTCACTTTTTCCACGGATTAGTTATCTTACTCTCTGCTTTTCTCCTGTTCTTCCGCCCTGTCTGATCGGCAACGGAGTATTGGGAGAGATCATTTTGCCCCACCGTCCCCTATCGGATACCGAATACCTCTCTGAACCAACGCCGCTAATCCCCACCTATCTCTCTACCCTGCTCGTTCTTTCTTTGGCACACAAACCCCTACACTCGAGGTCAGTCCCGCTGACCTCCCTCTCTCGACCTGCCTCTCTCCATTCCCCATGCTCTCTCGTTTCTCTGACCGACGAGGGACAAGGTAAGAAGAAGAGACGAGGCCATTACCCCCCCCCCCTATGCCCTCTGGTTCCGTTGGTTCTTCTTCACCTCTCCTCCTCTCCCCCCTCTGCCTCTCCTCTTCCTCCTCCATCTCTCCTCTCCCTCTTACACTGCGCGAGGCTACGGGAGCGTTCACTTTTGCCCCGCGCAGGTCAGGCGTTCCTCTTTTGCCTCATAGGCTTTCTCCTTCTTTTTTGGGGATTTTTTTGTATATTTCAAGTGAAAAATCCTGCAATAAAATATCGTCTAATCTCATACACCATCTGCTTCCCATCAATTCTCTCTCTACCGCGCATTCTTCTCTATAATGAGTGAAACTCAACCGTTATTCATTTTCTTCGCGCATTCTTCTTAGCCCAAATCGTTTCCGTCCGAATAACTGTCATCTAATCCTCTAGTGACCTTCATCTCCCTATCAACGACGATCAGTTCTCAGTCTCTCACCTACTTCTTCCCCTCCCACGCTTACTTGAGTACCCACCAAAATGAGTAATACCAAATAAGATGGGAAATATCTCTTGATTCTTCTTTGCTTAGAATGAAATGTTCTCATGTACTGTCAACAAAGCTATCGGTAGCAATAAATGCCCCAAAGCATTGCTCTTCTATGCTCGCTTGCTTTTCGGGTCCTATGAGATTGCTTCAGGTTCGTCAACATCTCGTGCTATCACATCTCTTATCAATTCATAAATCCCCAGTAGCATTCCTCAATCCACATTTACTACTGTTCGCAAGTCCTTGAATCCCTCTCTCCTCCCTCACTCCCCCTCTCTTTTTTGATCCCCCTCTCCCTCTCGTGACCTTCCCCTTATCAATTGACCATTCCCTCTCTCCCATCTCTCACATGAGAGAACTACTCTACGATTATTATCTGGCCATCCATCCATCCCCTCCACCTCTCTTCGCCTTGAGCATTCTTTCACATGTCAGACAGCACAAAAGGGTGTATTGAACGCAGAGAGGTCAGATCAACTCCTCTATTCAATGCGCAGATCTTTCCATAGTCCTTCTTCCGGAGGGAGCGTACTTTCACTACTCGGTTCACGTGCATTCACTCTTTTGGTTCGGCCCCAGGACCCGATCCATCATCCTTCCCAAACTTGTCGCTTCCTATTTTTGTCTCGAACTTTTCTCTCACAGCTGCAACGATTTACTTGAACATCTGTCCACCATTTTCCCATCTCTCTCGAGCCCTAAATCCAATCCCCCTCCCTACAGTATTCGCTAGACCAGAAGCCCCTCACGGGCTCCCTCGGTCCCAATCTGTCTCCCCTGACCTCCACTTTCCATTTCCTCCTCCTTCTCTGACTCTCTCTCTAATCCGCTTGATCTCTCGCTTTCTCTGATCGGCGAGAAAGCAGGTGTAATGGAGAGAGTGGGGCCGAACCCGTAAACAAACCGCATAGCGCCTGCTGTTCTCCTCTCAAGCTCATTAGAGCAGCGTTCGCCCTCCCGCACTCTCCTCCCCTCCGGGTGTTGTTGTTGTTGTTGCTTGGCCCTTCCTGATCCTAGGCTCCGCCCCTTTTGCTGCTTCCAAACTTACTGCGTTTAGCACCGACACCGTGATCTTGACGAACTGCACTGTGTGCCTACCGAGAGATGTGTGCGCTGCAAAAAGTACACGTGCGCGAGAGAGCGTGTGATATGGGGAGAGTGGCAGAGAGGTCAGAGGACGGGAGGCGGGTATTGTAGCCTACCTCTGTCTCCCTCATTTTCTGGCCTGTACACATTTTCACACCTGTTTCAGTCCTTCGGTTCTTGGCGCTCGCTTGCCAACAATGGATTCTGTATTTCAGTCTCTTTGCTCCTCAATGCTATCTCATACTGAAAAACTTCTGTGAGAGTCATCTGCCTTTTCGCCCCTGGCACTACCATTCACGCTTGCCTCATCTGCATTGCACAGCCTGCCAATGCCTTTATATTTCTACCGTGTACGCCTGAGTCATTGCATCATCGCTAGCAACCTTGAATGGGAATCTTTGATCCACCATAATTGTTTAATACCTTCCTTCTTGCGTAAGAATTAGCATCCATTTTGCGTAATTGGAAGTACCCAGCAATTATTTCCTCATGTTTGCCAAATATGCCTTGCATCATCACCACATGGGATCATTTGCCCACTATAATCCTGCTTTTTCTGCCAGCAATGAAACCTAATAGGATTCAATCCGGGGTTCTTCGCTAACGAATCAGAGAGATCAAAGGGTAAATAGCGAAAATAACCCGGTCACTCAGGAATATTTTCTTCCGTTCGCGGTTCCGTTCCTTTGCCAATGAGTCCTCTTACCCTTGGCTGATTTCCTCTTCTTTTCCCTTGGCGGGATGCTCTTTGATCTTTTGATTCGTCGCCAGTCTTTCATCTTTTTTTTCATGGCGGATGATTTACACACTGCTTGCCTGGTGCCATCCTCACTGGGGACAGACAGGGAGTCTGGTTGCGAAAGTTATCAAATATTCTCATCGAATAAGAGAATGACAGTGTGGAACCAGGAACGGTGCCTGACTGAACCAGGAACCAAGATGGAACCAGGATCCATCAAGCTTGTCACTCGCCCCATTCACGGATGAAACAGTGCTGACCAGCTGCTGAGAGAGCAGGAGGCCAGAGGACGGATGGCATTAGAAGGGGGAGAATGAACCGTCTCTCCATTTCCCCTGATCTCTTGCTCGCTCTGATCCTCAAGACAGACCTCCCACACAATGGCATGTCTGTCTGTCTCATTTCGCCCTACTCTTTCGTTTCTCTGACTGACGAGAGGCGTGAACTATGCTTGTGAAAGCTTGACCTGCGCTCTCCAATCGCCATTCTCTCTCGCTCGATTGAGACAATGGGCTCTCTTGTTTTCTCATGGTCCCTTGCTGAAACGCTTGTATTGAGACGCCATAATTCATCGTGAGAAACAGTGCCTGGTAGTCTGTCTCGTGCTTGGCTGGTTAGGTCTAAGCTTGGCTTGCCTGGGATTCGGTAGCGTCTCTTTCAAATAGAATTCGTTGCGTGAGAACATTGGCGTCACAGTAGATTGACCCTTGAACGGGCATAAACCGATCAGTCATGTCTCAATTCAGCCTTGTAACTCTAACTGTTCGCACGAGTATACCCAACTACGACGTGTATTATTAGCTTTTTTTATCATACTTCCGCCGTTTCAATGTCTGCGCTCTCTCGCTTTTGCACGATCCCTTCGGCGCGGCGTTCACACCGATTTCACACTCTTTTTTTGTACTGACTAGAGCGTAGTTTCCCTTGAAACTGACGAAGGAATCGATGTGTAATTACTCAGCTCTTTGACATGCCAAGAACCATTCTGAAAAGCGATAGTCATTTTTCGAAGATTACAAAAAGCAATATTTATTTGTATCATTTCTCAGCAAAAAAAGACAAATATTTTATGAGTCAAAGCTATACAGATGCTGAAACTCACCCCATATTATTCCTTTCATCATTGTTATTTGTACGCATCGCATTCGCCTCTTATTCCACATGCAATCGCGATTCCCTATATTGTTGTTTAAATGTTGATTTCGCAATTCTTTCCAGGGCACTGTCCGGCCGCAGTCTTCCACTGATGGACGCGCCGCGCGTCAGGAAGAGGCCAGCCGGATGGGTAAGAGATCACAGATCAAAGATCAAACTGCTGCGATCAAAGATCAACATGTAAAGATCGCATAATTTCAGTCGCCCCCGCCCTGGCCCACTCCCGGGTCGTCACCACTCAATCCAGAACCGCTCGCCATTGCAATCGTAGATGCAATGGAGCAGAGGAGATGCGAGAAGTGAGTATGATCAAGAAAATATGAAAGACTGAAAGAGCACGGAATGATGATCAAAGATCATCGTATTCTGTGACTATCCGAAAATACTCATCAATCTTTTGCATAAATTGGAATTTCAAAAAATCAATTAAATGGAAAGTGCATTCGACAGTTTTTGAATATGCTTCACCTGTTCTTCAAAATTAGAATATTTTTAGGAACATCAATAGTTGTTGATAATATTTTTCAAGAGCAAAAATAATTCCTTCCCTTCCAGAAGATAGAATTCGACGATCTTCCTCAATCGCTACGCCACCGGCGCGCCTCTTCCGATCCGCGCGTCCGCGACAAACGCGTACGGTCCCGCGCCGTATTCTTCCGCGTCCCTCTACTTCAACTATCACCAACAAGGCTTCTAACTCTGCCCCTTCAAGCTTCATCACTTCCTTTCTGTACATAATATTCTCCAAAATCATCACCATTCACGCTTTCTCCAATGCTCTATAGGACTATGTATCAAATTTGCATTAAAGTGCCCGCTCAGATAATAGTGCCCAGATTACTTACTGTAAACTTCAACTGACTGACCTCTAGACGAGATCGATCGATAGAGGCTAGACACTGGCTGTTACAGTATCCCCTTGACCCCCCAAACTCGACGTCGCCGTCCTAAGAGGCATCTACAGTAGTCAGACGCCGCAAACCCGTGAATTCGCGCCAACCTAGATATGATTATTTCTCTATTTATTGTGTTTTTTGTATCTCTGTCTAGGTATCAATTGGCCAACCAGTGTAGCCGGCTACCGTAGTGCACTTGTGTGCGTATCGTCGTGGTGTGTACATTACCCCTCGCCTTTCTGCTTTTTCCCATTCATCGACTTTCTCGATTTCGCAACAAGCTAGACTACCAAATTACAATGCGTAACCAGTTCACTCGCAAGCAATCAGCCCAATGTCTCCCTGCTCCCATTGGTGATCAACCCTCAGTGACTGTGACTAATCAATAATTGGTGATCCGATCACAGTGATATACCGTATACCTCATCCGATTACCGTACCCCTCCTGCGTGCACAAACTCAATCGATCCGATCCTACCGTATTCCCGAGAACGTACTACAGTACCCCGTCTTCCCTGTCCCAATGGTTCTTTCTGTGCTTACCTTTACCATACGTCTTTGACTAAGAAAGCCTTGCTTTTCTGATCTTTGATCTTCATTGTCTCTCACACTGTTACTCCGTATACAAGTACCCGACTACTGTAACCTCGTTTATCGATTATTTATTGATTTTGACGACTGATAAAGCATTGTACATGTTATCACATTGGTTGCGGGCGGTACACGACAGGGGAAGGTTCGAGATCAAAAGGAGATTGGACCGAGAAACAAAGGCTATGCAATATGGTAGGTAGCATAGTGACATAAAAATATGGAAATGAAAAGTAAATGCATTTTTGGTTGATCACAGGATGATACAAAGAATAGGGTATTTTACAGTGTGAATACATTCTCCACCACTTCGCTTTCATCTCTCTCATTATCCGGTAGTAGTGACTCGACCACCGGATCCAGCTGCTGCGCGCCTCCGTAGGGGAACACTGCGGGATAGATCGGGCTGGTGACCGACGTCTGGATCGTGTCGTTTGATGACTTCAGCTGCAGCGACGATCGGGGGTAGTAGCCTGCAGCAAAAGAGATTGCATCGGCCGGGAATCGAACCCGGGCCGCCCGCGTGGCAGGCGAGCATTCTACCACTGAACCACCGATGCTTGTCGGGGATGAGTGAGAGGGATCGCTATCACTCACTGCTCCATCAGGATGAGCGTGTTATCGTTATCACTCTAATCATTTCTCTTTCACCGGTCAGGGAAACGAACTGACCCTTATCGATGCGGAATGGCTGGGCGGCCTCGACCAACTCGTAGCTATTCGAGTTGCACGGTCCCCTCCTAGTCGACGGTCGAGTGGATTTGTCGAAGATGAACAGCGCAAGGTAGATCGAGTTGAAGCCGAATTGGAAGTAGTAGAGGACCTGTAATTATCGGGTCAATATACTCGGATAAGTTATAATATTTTCATCAGTTTTCGTTCGTTTTCATCAATTTGTAAGTTGACACTTGATGCATCCTTTTGCTACTAAACAAAGAGCAGGAGCAGCTGTCCCCTCAAATTCTTAAGCCCAAAGTTGGGCCCCAAACCCCTCAAATTGCTGAAATCATTTGGCATCTGTGTGCACGCAAAATCGCTAAGGTGACGACGTCTGTGCAGCATTTTGAGAATGTCACGCAAGCTCGCTAAATGTTTCAGGCGCTCCGAAGTTATTTGGTGCTCTGCTCTGATTCAGTTTGCAATGAGAGACCGGAGATCAGACTACACAACTGCACACACTGTTTTTCGAGAACGACCAAAGATCATCATTATTTTGGGCAAAGATAACGACCACTATCAATTTAGGATATAGTGTGAATGCGAATTGAATACGTTTCACGTGTGGAATATCTGTTGAAGGTTCCCGGCTCCGTCAATGATTGAACGTTTCGCGGTTTCCAAAAAAAACAATCAACAGCAATCAAAAACTTGAGCATGAAGAGCCGATTGTTCGCATTTCAGTCAGTCAAAGATCAACGATCAAACCTGCGCAAGCTGTCTGATGATCAGATACTGGTAGCTGTCCGCTTCCGGTTTGATCACTCCTGCAACACAAATATGGCTTTCATCACGATTTTTAATCGGCGATTTTGTTCCGATGGCAATCAGAGAGCGTTTTACATAAACATAACTATAAAAACAAAAACATAACTATAAAAATAATGCGAATTTATGGCGTACCAATGATCGTGAGGAATCTGAGTGTGGATTCGGGCGCGTTGAGGAAGACGTCGATGAGGGCGATGAGCAACCAGCGAGGAAGGAGAGAGTGATGACGCTGGAAGAGATCAAAGATCAAACGGAGAGATCAAAGATCAGACGGAGAGATCAAAGATCAACAAAGTTCGACTGTGAGAATGAAGCGTGTCTTCATTCCGCTTATCGCTCTGACGGGCGAGATAGAGCGAGGAATCGCATTCATAATACTACTCGGGATGTTGTTCGGTTATGTTTCAGGCCATTACTAAAGGCACATAAGCGTCGATCACTTCGATAAAGCAGCTCTCCGCTCTCGTTCAAATCAAAAATTTATTCTTCCCCGCATTGATCCTTTCAACGCAAACGGGCCTAACGCTCTCACATTCCCATGATACAGTGGTTAGTATCTGTGGTCAATGCGCCTTGCGAGGAAAATGACAAATTCATTCTTTTTTCTTTTTGTTTATTCAACGATAGAACGCACTCGCTCACGAACCACGAATCGGCCTCCCGAGTATCGAAGACTGCGCTTTTTCCCGTTTCGAAAGCGAATGGACGAGGAGAAAACGGCAAGGTCGACGAAGAGAATGACGGCACAGGGAATGAAGAAGGACCTGAATTACGGATTTGAAAATATGAAACCTATCGGTCCAAATATTTGGTTAGGTTCCAAGGGAATTGCAAAATTTAGTATCGTTTTAAGTTACGTGTTGGCAAAGTTCATTGATTCTGTGTGCCTACACTTCTCTTTCTAAAAACATTGTCAGGCCGCTCCGACACTTGCAACAACAAACGTTGCTCCACACCAAAATATATTCTCGTAAACCATTTTGGATCCCTCACATTGATCTCTCATCGTCACACTTCGTACTAGGTATCTATGGATGGCTTGGTAAGAAATTGACTCTCCATTTCGCGTACTCCCTCACTGGTCAGAAATGCAAGAGAGCATGCAAAATAAGGGGAGTCGCTTCTTTCCAAATAGACGTGCAGTCAACTTGTCCCCATCTATCGAACTGTCAACTTCTACTTGCATCTCATCAATAATTTAGTTGGTATCAAGGAGTTCAAACGAGCATTTTGCTAACTTCCTTCCGCTGCTCCGTCTCAATTCAGTTAGGTTTCAAGCAGCATTTGAATGGGTTCGAATCTGAGTTCATTGCTATCAAGTCGGTTTATTCCATAAAAAAATTACAAATAACAAAAGCAAGACCCTCCGGGTCATGAATGCCCTCAATTACCCCCATACGTTCTCGAAGGCTCCTCAGAGGAACTATTTTGCCCTACTTGTCACCCATCCATCAGTCTACCTCTTCTCGGGAAGCGCCCTTGCATCTGCTGAATCGCTAAGTCCAATGTATCATGGAGTTCAAACACGCATTTAGCTTCCTTGCTCAGTCTCAATTCAGTTATGTTTCTGTCAACATTTAATTGGGTTTGGCGCAGTGCATTCTGATCTCGATATCACTCTTATCACAAATAAAAATACCTACTTACTTCCTCTGTATGATCCGAGCTCGCGATCCCCCGAGGAACTACTTTGCCCTACTTGTCACCCATCCATCAACCTGCCCCCTTCCCGGGAAGCGCCTTGCATCGGCTGAAACACTAAGTCCAATGAATCAACGAGTTCAAACGAGCATTCTGCTAACTTCCGCTCTAGAATCGGATTTTGGACCTACAACAGCTCCATAATAAGGCCAGAGCCGGAAATTGCAGTATCCGGTAAACGGATTTCAGATCTCACCACACGCAATCCACGAGCAGAAAGACCCGATTGACAATGTCCGATTCGAATAGGGGCGTTTGAGTGCAGCCTGCGTCTCCCGTCATCTGGAACATGCATCGATATTTTAATCGTCAAGTTCTGATTGTTTTTTTTTCATATTTCACAATGTGAAATTACATAGATGTGACTCGTTTTTGCATTTTTTTCTGCATCGATTGGAGTGCATTCCGAATAGACAACCCTACCTTTCATCATATTTATGTGTCGTTTTCTGCACTGTGTGTTCAACACTAGGAAACAACGATCGAATTCGTGGTGCATTGCGCAAATCCCTCTCAACATCCTCAATTTGTTGCGCAATTTCCATCTCCATGTCATTCCGCTTCCAGTGCTATTTTCGACGATGGCTCTCTAACTTCTCTAGTGTCTAACTCTCTCCATTTCGCGTGCTCTCTCTCTCACTCTCTAACCAGAGTGTACATCGGCATAAAATAGGATCTATTGCTCTCGCTCACGCAATCCACCTGCGTGCTCCCCGCATAATTGAGTCAGCGAATGTGTTTGGGTCAAAGATGCCTGCCTGCATCTCCCAAGAATGATCCCGATACTCTCAATTATTCAGGCTCACTTGCCAGTTAGAGATATAGCTATAGCGCAGCTGAAATAGATGGGGAATGATACATCATTTACGGCTTATTCCAGAAATAGTTGATGCCATCCAATGAACAAAACAGGTTCATAATATCAAGCTAAGAATTGTCTGGAGCATAATTTGCAATTTGAGTGCAACGTATTCATAAGGGCAAGGGCCAGAATAATATTTCTTGGGAATGCATACATTGAGCGTTCTATGGTCGAAGTTTGTTTGCAATTTTGGATGTGAGCGTGCAAAATCTTCCATCCGAAACCACATATTTGATGAAAATGGACTAAATTACTCCTAGAGCGATGTGTTGAATAATCTTTCATAATTAACCCTGAATATTCTCGGTAACTTCAGTATCTAGAGTGCCGTTCGAATAGCATCCAGAATGTGAGCGCAAACGTAACCCAGCATTTATTAGTGTAAGAGCCAGTCCCGATTTGTCCCCTGAATATATGCTATTGGTAAGTAGCCCGGGTCATTTCCCGGAAACATTTTGGTATATTGCTTTCCCGCTTACTATGCGTGCATTTTGAGAGCAAACGTGTCTTTAGGGAGGGTCAGTGCTCCGACAATTACCAATCTCCCAAAAGAAGTGCGGCGTAGGAGAAATAAATCTCATACAAAATGAGCAATACGAGTAACGATTACGATTGCTCTACTGGAATTGTAGCACGGCGTGATGTTTCCTTGCTAACACTATCATAAGCTGTTCAATTTTATAATTAGAGCGGAAAAGCTCGAATCTACATTTTTGTACGATTTTAACCGCAGAAACCAAAATAACTCAAAATAAATTCACAAAAGACAAACTTACACTCCCTTCGTCATTATTCTTCACGCTGATGAGCAGCCAGGAGTTTGCCGTAGAAGCAACGACAAATGCACCAGCGAGCACCTGATTACGGTGGAATTACGGTAGGTTACGGTAGGTTACGGTAGGTTACGGTAGGTTACGGTTGGGATGGATTTGCTAGAAATTACTCTCCATATCTCGCCTCTCTGATCTCTTAGTGTGCACAATGACGAAAAATGTAGTTTTAGCTACGGTATCGATTGTTGGCCTTTCTACCTTGGTCGGCATCTGCCACAGTCGAATGTACACGAGTGGATGGTAGACGGAAAGATATCTGGAAAATCAATACTTGGGCTGCCTTTTTTTCCTCTAACCTGTGAGTCCCACCTAGCGTTGGCGTACAACTGTAGATCAGTTGACGCTTACATACGTTTATCTTTACCACTCTTTTCCTGCAGCCCCGGGAATATTCTCGTGAATCTTACAACATATTTCAGCCCGAAACACACACACTCGATTATGCGGCTCACGCAGAGGCTGTTAGGCCATGTCAGAGAACGATCATTTCGAAGATCATTGGGATGAAACAAAGGCCTACAGTAGCGGTACGGTGTAACTACCGTAACAGTGCGCTCCTTCGCTCTGAGACCCGACCTACAGTAACCCAACCGTACTTACCGTAGCACGGACATGATCAGCCAGCTCCAGATCGACAGTGAGGTGGAGACGTGTTGCGAGTAGACAACGATCTGAATTTTTTTTTCAATTCTTTTTTTTTCGCATTTCAGAATCCGTTATCCATTTTTCTACTAGCTTCCTGCCCGAAAAAAAAAGAACGAATACTTTTTTTAACTCGCGATGATTCATTGTCGCGCTTCTAGCTAACTAACCCAAAGCGAATAGAATACAACAGCTTTCGATCAGCACTTTATTGGCTACTTTATTTTTTATTGAAGTGAAGCCTTTCATGCGATTGTTCGAAAGTGCTGATGGCGAATATTTAAGAATTTTTTTGAAACATATCCAATCATTTGCTCTTGGCTGAGAGCGGAGAATGAGTGAACATTTGCAATGAGCAAAATTATTTTTTATAAAATTTTTAATTTTTTTTTATTATTTTTTGTTTTTTGTTTGTTTTTTTATAATTTTTGTGTAGGAAAATGTAAGCTAACCTTGCAAAGCCCGTTGAGAACCGGCGTGCCCAGCCATTCCAGGGTCTCGTATGATTGCACCTGCAAGATAAGAATAGGATGATGCTTGGATCATCCAAACGCAATTATATATTGTGGTTTCTTTCTCCTATCGCTTATAATTTCATTCAGGGATGTTTGTCTTACAATAAGCTAGCAAAATTATCATGTGAATCATAACTGTTCAGGTCCATGAATTCCATAAAGTCAGATTCCACCAAATCGAATTTCGGTAATTGTTTCAACCTTGCCTACCGACAACGCCATGTGTATCGTGATCGTCGATAGAGAGGTCAGATCGGAGACTGCCATGATAAACAGACAGACGCCCACGCCGTTGCTGTAATTGGCTATTGTTGTTGTTATTGTTGTTGTTATTGTTTTCATATCTTGAAATTGACGTAACCATAACACCTTTTTGGGAGACGAAGCTCAGCATCGTCAAAGTGGCTTCCATCTATTTCGCACATTTAACACGGGAAACCCCCTGTCGTACTTCCTTTTCTGTGAAAGAAGAGGTAGGAACTAGCCAGCTACGCTCGCTTCGCTCGCTCGCTGGCTAGGTGTCGCCGGGTTGAACCAGTCGTCTGCGAGCGCTTCGCGACGCCGGGATATCCCGGTCATTTGCAAACGCACTTCGTGGTTCCATCCTAACTTTTTAAAGATCGTTCTCGATCTCAAGCGAGCGTGAATGTGTTCCACCGAACTAAATTTGACCAAGTGAATCACTTTGGTATACAGTAATAGCGAGCTACGCTCGGGTTATGTATTTAAGACTTTGGTCGCTGCAGAAATGGTTAAATTATTCATAGTCGCGTTGAATTTTGACATCGATTATGACAAAAGTCATAATCGATAAATATTTGGTTCACCACTGAATCAATTTGGTTGAGTTTCCGGCGAAAACGACGCAAAAAACCTGATTATTGCAACATTATTACGTAATATTGCATAGTGATGATGAAATAGATTATTGATTTTGCGAAAATTTCATGACGAGTCGTTTGGTTCATTACATGATCGATTTGGTTTAATTTGAGACGAGTTCTACGCAAAAAAACGGATTATTGCATAATGATGACGAAATCAATTATCGATTTTTTTTGAAATTTTTTTTCATGCGAAGTTGTTTGGTAAACTTTCTGAGAGTATTCGATGAGTTTTAAGCGAGTTATGAGCAAAAAAAGTTGACCGTGACAGACAAACACACAGACACACGGACGGACAGACAGACACTCTGATATTATAGTACTGTAGAATAGATCGCGGAACCCCTCAAAGTCACTCAAGTACTCAAGAGCTGCGAGGGCGAAATTGCTTCTTCCTTTTGCAGTGCTCTGTCTCGACCATTCATGATTTCTTATTTTTCAGACTCCATCGCCGAATGCACTGCAGACACACTTGCAACACCCTATTCAATCAAGGGTGAAACTCAACCGAAAAAAAAACCAATCATTACACTATTATGTGGCAGAATCCTCTCACCGACTACCGACAATATGGGCTTGATTATTTTCGGAAAATAGTGAATAACCTGAACACATCCGAGCACATCCTATGCAGGTTGAGCCTCATTCTTCTCACATATTTTTGGCAAGAAAATGCTGTGAAATTAAAAACTACCTGTACACATCGGAGCACTTTCTTGCCAACTTGAACATCCGCGTGAGTACGTAGATATTCAGGGGCATCCCGATGAAGATAGCCACGGAGTATCTAAAAAGGATTTCGTTTTTTTTCTATTCCATCTTGTTGGTCTATGGCTCAACTAAAGAATCTTGATTCTTAGTAAATGATTTTTTGCCTCTTTCTAATGATACTACTGCAGCAAGAATTGCATTTGCCCTTTTCAATCAGGAGTGAAACTCAACCACTCTTCAAATTTACTATCAAAAAAAAATATCTAGAAATGACGTGATAAAAAAGGTAAAAGTTAGCATCCACTAGGAAAGGAATCTTCATCCAGCCTCAGTATGGCCATTATTTCCACTTCGTCTTGATTGCGTTAACTTTCATTCAAAACTGCAAGCAGTTCAACGTTGGGCACGTCCACCCCCCGAAAGACGATTCGAACATTGGAAAACTTGCAGAAGAAAGTGCCCCCTCTAGACGCCCTCATCGTCGAGAAACAAAGGACTTCCAGGAATTCTCGTTGACTAGACGCCCGTCAACGTCATGCTCTTGCAGTCTCTCCATCTGCTCTTTTGTTTTCACTTTCTCAACCCTCTTGCTATTTAGAGACTATTTAGAGACTCTTTCTTTTCCCCAAGCGTCTCCAGCTCATTAGCACACTCTCGATTCAGGGTCGAGCCGGGTCCATGAGATAGGGGGCAACTAGAGTCAATTGCCCTGCCAGCACCTCTTCGGGTGCGATGGTTCCCTCGAGAATTCTCCAGATCTTACGGGAAAATAGGCAGAAAAAAGAGGTGGATGGCTAAGATTCTAGCTCTCATAGAGAGAATTTATAATAGAAAGGGGTCCAATGAAATGGAAGGGTTCTTCATTACTTGCTCACGCGAAATGAGAGCTGCTCGAAAACACGAACAGATCCGCTCTAGAATCTTTCCCTTTTCGAGCTCAAAGTTCACTGATGGGAGACCGTCTAACAATAATACCAGTCACTGCTGTTCCAAATCCACGAAATGCATAGTCATGAAAGAGCGATTCGTCTGGCTTCATAGCCTCGTGAGCTTAGCTCGTGCAAACCAGCAAAACATGGTGATTTGAACTCTTCTTTCCACGAATCGTCTCTAGATTGGCCTCTAATTTCACCCATGAAGTCCGAATATGATTTTGCATCGCCGGTCTTCAGTGATGTTTCACTCGCATCTCACATCCATTGCCCTTTTGCTTCTCAGACTCGCTCGAAATTAGTAGTTTCCAGCATCGAAAGGACGTGCGGTTTATAGAAAAGATCCCGTTTTCAAATGCAATATCCGGGCGCTTGTTTGCGTGAGTTTCAGTAGTGTTTCGGTGCACGGGAGAGCAGATGGAACAAAGATTCAGGCCAGCGGAAGCTGTTGCGTCAATTGAAAATCAGCCGCGGTTCTATACATTGAATATGTGTATGATGGGAAAATCACGCAGGTGCAATGATGCAATTTGATGTCTTCGGCTGCAATATTTGAACCATAATCAATTAGCTTCCGCGTGGGAATAATCTCTAATAAGATCATGGATGATAAAAAAAATGGCTACGTTCCTACTTCCTCTAGATTGATATTTTGCACACCATAATTCTCATGATTACAGTTTGTATCGCTGTTATTTTGGGTAGATGTAATGCTGCGTTGTGCGACCTTGCAGATTATCAATTATCATATTCTGTAGGCTACTGATACCAACAAAAAGCTCTTCGTTAGTGCTTCACATTGCACCTTCACCCACTATTATGACGTGAATCCGGGCACACTCTAGTAGATTAGAGTCGAGTATGCTGTATAATTGGTAGGAATCTCTCACGTTCTTCTAGATGAATTGCATGTAGAGATGCGAGAATTACTCTCTTCGTTTCTCTCACTATCTCGTCTGTCTGACTGCCCGGACACAGTGGACTTTGATGGCGCATCAAGATCAGGAACGAAATTCCTAGTCTTCTCGTTTTAAATTTACATGTGTTTAGAGCGATAATTTCTCACGGACTCATGATCCATATCGAATTACATGTACGGATGATGAGGCCAATACAGACATAAACACCCCATTAGCCAATGATGTTGCACGTGACTCATTACCAAGAGCACTTCTCCGATTGCATGTCGGACCAGCCACAGCCATCGAAACAAGAATCACGGCGAATGCTATCTTCGCGGGCACTAACCGTAAAGTTGCTCCGTTACTCAACCTGCGTTTCTCAACTTGCGACCAGCGGGGACTCACGACTAGGGTGTGATTATTCGCGGAGACTTATCTGATCAAACCTACGATACAGCTATGCCCATTCAGCTCAACGAGATCAGATTTTGGTGTTTCACTGTTTCGAAACCACAGATATTACGAAGAGGTTACTAGATCCACAAAATTCTTCCCCAATGCTTTGAGATATGGTCGAAAAAGAGATGTTGCAGCAACTCACAGCATGTATCCCGTCACGACGAGTATTGTGTTCTCTATCGGTGGCGGTTCGATATCATCGAATTGATACGCGTCTTCATTCTGATTCTGAGGCGCTGCGGAATACTCCATCTGGAATATTACGAATGTTAGATAATAATCAGAATCATTGATTAATAATACATGAGCCTGTTGAGCAATGTCTAGCACGATTACATAACAATACTGATAAATTATCCACACAGGTGTTAATCATAGGGAAGTGGCGCGTGAGACCAAGTGAAGAGGGGATCAGAAAACACAACTGCGGTAAACGCGAACCGGACAAGGCGAATTTTCTTGCAAAATAGAAGAAGCTACAAATAGGCAGAAATAGAGAAGCGGCATGCACAATAAGCGAGTAAGAATACGAAGAATACATGTGAAAATAAGACTACAACGTGGGGAAACGGAAATAAATGAAGGAGCGTGAAAAAACTGCACAACGGAACACTAGCAAAGGAGTGGAGGGAATAAGGAGACAAGGTTCCTGCGGATTTCTATTCATTGTCCGTCTTTGTGCGTCAACCGACGCCGCCTGTAAGCAATGCATTCGAAGGCGGCCAGACGGAATTCCAGGTTTGAGCATGGCGAAATTTTTAGTTCCCTGTTGCTATTCTATCGCATCGATTCCCACTTTATCATAGAGTAGTAGTCCGTGGCTCACTTTCTCTCCCGCTCTGTCTTGCCGGCCAGTGAGAGTATTATAATGAGAAGCGCGTGAAGTTTCCGCACAGCCATGGTAGCAGCCTAGTCGTGTGGGAGAAATTGAGTCAGCGCGCCGGTAATGAGTACTAGGGCTGGCAAATAAATGCAGAGTATGCTCTCTCCTCATTTCGCGATCTTTTTCACCTGTCAGCGTGACGAGAGAGCGTGCAGAATGAAGAAAGCTTTTCTTCATTTATACCTGCCCTAATGGGTACTACTGACACATCATTCAATGTACCGGGATGGATTTCCGATAATAAGGCTCGGTTGACTAGAGTGAAGTGGCCTGTTCCCGGAAAAGTTATGGACGATCTTCGGCTCACTGTTAATTGGCAAGAATAACATCCCACCATAAGCAACCCTCTCGAAGGACCGGGGTAATGGCTGGGTACGGGTCTAATTGGCGGTCCTAGCGTCCGGCTCTATCAGCTGTACATGTTTTGCTTTTTTTTACCGGTCTATTAGGCACATTGTGGTAGTGAAAAAAAGTAAAAGTCTCCCATACAAGCTGCTTGAGAATAGAGTGGACAAATGAAGAGGGCAGAGTGCGCGGCGTGGCGAGGAATGATAGGAAGAGTGAGGAGGGAGGGATCAACTCTTGCGCAAGAGTTCGAACTCTTGCGCAAGAGTTGAATTGAGAGTGTAGGCTTCGATAACTTGGCGTCGATATATCGGGTCAATCGACTTGATATTTGAATATTTCCGATAACGTGACGTGCTAGACCAGCTTATCATTGTTTTGGGCTAGAATCGATCTTATTGGGAGATATTTCAAGGCTATTTTCTTCCAAAATAAGGTCTATGGAGCACTAATCGATGTGTTTATGGTTTGTGGAGATCAATCAGTCCAATATCTTAGCTTTCAACTTGATAAATGCATGAATACTGCTCTGAAAGTATCTCTTCCCAAAAGGGTAGATGGAAGATCTACGATATGCAAAATGGTTATAAAACACTATTAGGTAGTTAATATGCAAATGCTAAACCAATCGATCAAAAATCCCGACGCCAAACGATCGAAAACGCCCCATTCCCACATCTACTCTTGCGCAAGAGTTCGAACTCTTGCGCAAGAGTTAATCCCTTCCCCCTCACTCTTCCCCTCATTCTCATTCCTCGTTGCGCCGAGCGGCAGAGTCTTCCTTTAACTCTTCATCTGTCCACTCTACTTGAGAATACATGCAGAACTAAGAAACAAACACTCGTATTTCGAATGTTGATAAATAGCCTAATACTTCTAACTACCGCAAATAAATAGCGTAGAACGTGCAAAACTGCAGCCGATTCGAGAGCATCGGAAATTGTGAGCGGCGAGAATAACGGAATGCTTGACCAGAATTTCACAAACGGCGCTGAATTGAGAAGCGAATATAGGAGGAGCAGAATGAAGAAGGAGAAGGAAGAGGAGGAAGAGGAAGGGATGAGAGGTGAAAACAATTGCGAATGCGCGAAATTCACAGACCAACGACGACTTCGGAGGAGCACAATGGGGGAAAGGAAGTAGAGAGGTAGGGGGAACGTGGAAAGGGGCGGGGCTTGTAGTTACAGAAGTTGATTGAGTTTCACATTGAGCAAGCTTGGCAATTACATGCAGCGAAACTAGACTAGGCGTGTATGCCTTTTACAAGGCTATTCATTGGGTCCGAGCTCCAGGAGCTAGATATAGTTGCGCCGGGCGAATTCGTAATGAGAGAAGAGGGCGGAGAACGCGAGAGCAACAGAAGTGGGCGGGGCTAGGGCAGGAGAGGGCCCATGCATGTTATAGTTTAGTTCCAATGAAATGATTCGTAAAGCGATTTCAATGAAGTCTTGAACGTTTCAATAACCCCCTGAAACGTATGCGACTCTACCGAGGGTTTCGAGGGTTTCTAGACGCGCGCAATGCAGAAAGGGTAAGAAGGTGAAGGGCGACCGTTGCTCAAAGAGGACCAAGAGGCCTCTCAGATATTAGAAGATCGCTTCTCAGTTTTCACGTAGTAGGGGAGGATTAGATCCTGCACTTTTATTGAGGGGGTGGGGCCAATTCGTAGTGATACTCGGGCTAATTTCGTTTCCTTCTGGTAGTTCCTTATTAGGAGTCTATTAGAGGTGTGCAAAAAAAAAAATCCCACTTCCTAATTTGGATGCTCTTACAATTAGGGTCTGTCTCACCAGCGAAACAGCATTACGAAAAGAGGAGTGCGGAACATTTTTACAAATGATACGAAAATGCGATACCGGAACTGCATCAGCCATCAAAAACATACTTGGAAAATGAGTTTTTTTCTGGTAACCGGTTATGCGAAAAACGATTATAAGTTTATTCGATGCACATCATAGAATAATTTTGGAATTCAGAAGAAGCGTGAAGAAAATGTGCCTAAAAACCATTGTCCTAGACCATTGTTGTTCATTGTCCTAGACCAGCTTCTGCTCTTCGTTTCGAATATCCCAGTGTTTACTCGTTTTCTCTCCACTAATTAGTGGAGAGAAAACGCTCTCTCCACTAATTAGTGGAGAGAAAAGTCCACCTAACGTTGCTCTGACATTCTCAGCTGGAAAATAACACTTTCTATTTCCTATTTCCCCCTGCTTTCTCGCGGCGTGAGATCACGTAAAATGAACAGATGGAGAACTCAGAACTCTCCCAATTCTACTGGATTTCTCTGATTCTCAAAATAGTGCCATTAGCTAGTCTCATTCTCAAGGTAGCAAAATAAACTAGAGGACATGATCTAGTCGAGCATGAGGCTGAGACGAACTCTGCAATCCATTGTTCGTCTCCCCTAGATAGTAGTGTTGTTATTCCGAGCGACTCGTCGCTCGCGAGTCAAAATGTAGAATTGACTCGCGAGTAGTAAACAACTCGCGAGTCGATTTCTTTGTTCAACTCGCGACTTGTTTACGACTCGCGAGCAAAGCTGTTTTTCACCCTAACATTTCTGTTTTTGATTTTT
>LS487185.1:96899-122392 GCA_900490705.1 Pristionchus arcanus | reverse complement strand
CAGAAATGTTAGGGTGAAAAACAGCTTTGCTCGCGAGTCGTAAACAACTCGCGAGTTGAACAAAGAAATCGACTCGCGAGTTGTTTACTACTCGCGAGTCAATTCTACATTTTGACTCGCGAGCGACGAGTCGCTCGCAATAACAACACTAGCTCTTACCCCCGACAGGATTTCCTCATCGGTGGAATTTACAGTGGTGACGCTTAACTCGCAGCCGTTTGACTGTGCAACAAAGTCGTCGAGAAATTGTTGATCAAAAGGCCCTTGATATCGATAGTTATCATAAAATTTTATAGAAATTCGTTCCATTTTCGCTTGCAAGAAAAAGTCCCTCGTCCTGAATACATTCTATGAGTAGGGGCCAGAAGGTCATTCGTGTGATGATCCGAGAAGTGGGCGGAGCTGATGAAATGAGAAAACATAATCAATAATGCACTCACGTTGTTGCACCTTCAAGTTCGTGAAATCTGCAAGCGATAAATCGAACATCCTTGGGATAGTTTCCTTCGAATGTCTCCAAGTATCGTTGCACGAAACAGTCATCAATATCGATCTGACAAGTAAATGCATTATTAGTAGAGTTCGAAATACGGGTAATAGTCTCTTCATTGCTATCTCAGTGAGATCTCACCGGTCATAGTGACAAGATAGCATGCGGAATGAAGAGTTGATTACCCGTATTTCGAACTCTAACTATTAGGTATCTAACTCGAATTATGATACAACGCACTTTTTGAAGATTGACAATGTCGATATTGTTCTCTTTCTGTACTGAGCGAATATGATCGAAGATTAAGGGCATTTCTTCTTCCTTCGGGCCCATGAGAATAGAAGAGAGTGCATGCCATTCGGCCTGATAGTTTTGAGTCATCACTTATTTGTACCATCTGGGTAAACGTTATTAACCTACCTTCTTGTCGATAAAACGCGTTTTCATTACTCGTTTCGTTTCTTTCGGAACACTCGTATTTCTTGCTGACACTTTGTAGGAAAGGGTGGAATGGGTATGTTTGACGGTCGGGTCAAGATAAACAGCATGGCAAGTTCGATCCTGAAAGAAATTGAAATTACAATATATGTACTATTTTGTATTGAAATATTATTGGCAGGCGACGTTTTCTAACGTAAAGTAATTTTTAATGTAGACAGTGTGTTTTCCTTTCAAAATAATCAACAAAACGAACCTGGACTATTGAGAGTACCCGACGGTGCTTCGGTTTCTCAATTCCTCTACGATTCGTCAGCTCATTCATACGCTGATTTAAAATCTGAAGAACGTCGAAGGTGGTCCTGAAAATGTAGTATCTATTTTCTACGATCCCAATCACTATGCAGAAAATAGAAAATGTTATAGTAGTTCCTATCAATTTTTACTATTCGTTTAACAAACCATGGTTGGCTTGGTCTTTTCTTTTCTTTTCAATCTTTTCAAGTCATTATGACATTCGTATTGTAAAGGAGGTCTCGTAGAAATCGAGCGAAAGATGCAAATGGTGGACGCATTCTCCTCATTTTGCATGCACTCTCACTCGCTGCCTGCCCGTAAGGGACCTTTGGCATACATCCAATATGCTATAACTTTGGACATTGATGAAACATCAAAATGGTGATTTCGGAGATCTGTTATGGCTAATGAATGCGACAAAAGAGTGCAGTCAGCATGATCATTAATATTTTCCTCAAAGTCATCCTTTAATCACAAAGTACCTGTTGACACATCCGAGAATGGACATAAGACAGTCGTCGTCCATGCTTGTGAAAAAGTCCTCAAATAAATAATTTCCTAATCTCGATTCCGCCCACTTTTTCCTCTCTGCATTTATGCTCCATTTATTGGTGAAACATGATTTAGTCAAATTCTCTGCTTACCAAATCTCCGATTGTTGATGGCTTCTCACAGAGCCTTCCTCTCTTCTCAACAGGTTCTTCGTCCATTCTAAACAATAGGCGAAATTTAGAGACAAAGAAACAGATCTGTTCGTTCGTTGGCAGGCATCGTTAAATTTAAAGCGATTATCTAGGTCGCGTGTATCGGCTATTCCGCGCAAGGTTTAGTGCCATTGGAAATGGGTCTCATTCTCACAAACGACAAAATCGTGGCAAAAAATTGGAAACAGTTGTGTTGCATTAGGATATTATGAGGATGAGGCAATAGGATGCCTATGACGATATTTATTCGAAAGATAAGAAGCATTTGTCCGCGTCGCGTGCCGCTACGTGTAGTCCTGGGGCAGATTTATAAAATCCCAGAAGACAGATAGATAGAGCACAATAAATCGTTTTATTCTATCAATTTCGAGCTCTACGGTTGTGAGAATGATTCGATCAATTCCTTGGAAAAAAATTTTCACGACTTTTCACGTTGTTTTTTTAGATCTGACTCGGATTTTAATCTTGGAAGAAACTCTTGGATAGATGAAATTCTTAGATTTTCTGGAAAATCTTTCAGTAGTCATGGTGAACTCCTCTTTATTTGCTTACATGTAAATACTGTACATAGAGGCAATGTTTACGCAAGAAAATGGTACATTATCGATTGATAGATCGGTCAGGGTTACGGTATCTTTCTATTATCGATTTTCTTATGCTCCGACGGCATCGTTGATGGTGACAGTGTGCAGCTCGACTTCTCCGTCGACCTGAATACAGTACCCATTAGCTACCGTAACCATTCAGTTATCGATCAGTAGTCGAAATAGTCGTTGAGGCTCATTGTTTCTCTTGTACGGTTCATGTATTCGTTCCGAACCCACAATAAAGTCAGTTATCGATTGCGATCCGCGGTGGGACTACCGTACCTCGAGGGTCTTGAAGTCCTTGGGCGATCCTCTGTGCATGAAGGTGGAGAAGCGCTTGCCGTTCACGAAGATCTGGATGGAGAACTCCTCGTTGATGATGGTGAGGTCGAATCTGAGGGAGGATTACGGTAGGAGACGAATCGAAAACTGAGCAGATACGGTAGGTAAAGAAATCCTTTCAGAAACCCCCCCCCCCCTGAATCTCTAGTTTTTCGTAGACGTTTTTCAACAAAAATCCCAATCGGATCATCCGTGCACACCAGATTATTCGAGTAATGTGCATCAGTACTTCAGTTTGATTTTGAGAGTTCAGAGAACCATGATCCTCTTTCACTCAAAATTCTATGATCTAAAGATCAAAGATCAAAGATCAGTAACTCACACTTCTCCCTTGTTCAGAGGCAGTCCTCCGTCTCTCTCTTCCTTGCCCCACATGTTGTTCTGCATTGCGTTTCTCACGATGACGCCCTCGTTGAAGCGGAAGGACAGCTGTAAATATTTTAAATTTGAATTTCGCGCTGGAAATTCGCAAAAATCGAAATGTTGTTGAAATTTCGACAGAGGAGCAATGCTTTTCGAAATAGTGGCACGAAATTCAAAGATTCTGAAAAACCACTAACCGACAGAGCGTACTCCGAGTTCTCCCTGTAGAGGTTGACGTTGAAGCGCTTGCCTGCAATTGGAGAGGTCAGGTAGGTTTCACGATCACCATTTCCTTTGACGAATGGATTATTCTTCAGTATTACAATCACGGCCGTTGCAAAATAATAATAATAAATATTTATTCATTCATTTCTAGATTATGAAGATCTGAAGTATTTCCAATCGCTCCTCACAAAGCTCAGATTCTCAGAGTCTTTCCTATTGTGGATTGCGATTAGCCCTACCGTACTCCTCTTTTATCAGTTGCCAACCCTTCAGTAATAGAGGGGTGCTATAACCCTGCACGAGTACGGTATCTTCGATTACGGTACCCCCCATCGATTACGGTATCCTCACCAGTGGGCACTCCGGAGATATCCAGTCTCTTGCCGGGGACGAGGTTGGCAACGGCATGGTACGGGTTGATGAATTGAGAGCCACCGTAGTGGAACAGACGGAGGTTGGAAAGGTCGCCACGGATGGACACGTGATCAATCTGAAGGATACGGTAGGGATACGATCAACAATCAAGAACTGATCATTCATTTTTCACTCGGTATGTGTAGATTCATCACCACATTCACGACGAATAATCATACAGTATGTAAAGAATCTGACAAGAGAGATGCGGTAGGCTTCTGAGCTATGGTAGGTCAATCCATAGTGCTACCGTACTCCGGTGACGGTTATGGTATGATCAGGCTCGGTAGCCTATTCGATAACTTACTCCATCGAGAGGCTGGCGGATCTCGAACTTTCCGACGTCCTTGCGGTTGGCGAACACCTGAATACGGTAGTAGTGACGGTATCGATCGATTATTTATTTTGTTCCCTCTGATATTGATTTTTTTATCTCAGGTATCTATTCTAGTCTCGCTCCTCCCTCCATTTATCTCAGGAGGCAAGTGTTGTAAACACATGCTGGAGGAGATGGAGGGAGGTGAGAGCGGAGGAAAAACAAGAGACGTCAAGAGGAGAAGAAGTAAATGCAACCAATCAGTCGGGCTCTCTCATTTTCCCGTGCTCTCTCGCCTTGTCTAGCTGGCTAGAGAACGTGCGAAATGAGGAGAGTAGGATTGGGGATCAAACAGTTGCTCCAGGGTGCAGGAGGATCAACGAGAGTGTTGGGACAGAATGAAGAATTGCTCTCTTCATTTCACATGATCTCTCTTCACTCTGATCAGAGAAACAGCACGATAAATGAAGAGCGGGATTCTTCAACCTAACGTTGGGGAAGAGGGATCTGGTGGCAGGCGTGCTTTGTGTTTTTAGTTTGAGTTTGATGACTCATGATGTTTTCTACAACCTACACCATCAATCGCTTTTTGCACGTCTTCTAGAAATTCGAAAGAGAAAACAGCGAAAATTGAACAACAAAATCTAAGAAATCAGTGAATTACAGAGAATGTAGAGATCAAAGATCAATCAGTGTACACTCACATGGTAGGTGTTGTTCTCGATTCTGACGCGCAGGTCAAAGTCCTTGTCGGCCTGAGGCAGTTATCGATTGGCTACCGTACCATTCTACCGTATACCTTGAACGGGTTATTGATTCTCTGCTCGTCCTCAGACCAGTTTCCGTTCAGGAACGTGTTGTAGATGAACTTGGAGTGGAAGATGCCTGATATCGATTGGCTGACTACCGTACTCTTATCCTACCGTACCCTCATCGAAGCGGATCGAGAAGTGAAGGGGCATGTCGGCGTCCTTGTCAACGCCCTTGTGGAAGTTGAAGTCGATTCTGAATATTGATTGCGATACGGTATATCAATCGATACTCGAGCTACCGTATACCTAGTGGGCTTCTCGTTGATCTTGCCGAGCGTGTGGATGGTCTGGCCGGAGACGAAAGATTGGACGACGCGCGTCTTGAACGGAAGACGCTGCAAGGGCAGGGGGTTACGGTAGGAAGAGAATATCGACTGGCTGTGAATGTGGTGTATTCCTTGTAGATATCAGTGAAACGATCGATTGTTTGTATCGATCGAAACTCTGCGGATACGGTAGCCAAAGAATACGGTGTCCACTCACGAAGTCCTGCTCGCCGATCAGAAGCTTGTAGTTTGTCTCCTTGGACTTCTTCGGGTCATGCCCGCCCTCGGACTGAATAATATAAATCGATAAACTACCGTGATCAGCGGATAGCTTCCAGCTACCGTAACCCTGTCAGACCTGCAATTCTCCCGATTCGTCTCCGGGCTTGGGCGCAGCGGCAGCAAGGCAGATCAGGCAAAGTGCGATCAACCACCGACTCATCTAGAATGCGGCTACCGTAATCTGATGAGACGACAACGGATACGGTATTAATATCGATGATAGCGCCAAGGTATTGGACAATAACATCGAGCTAACAATGTCCGAAGACAATCGTTGTCCAAGAAGCCGCTACCGAAAGGAAAGTAAGGAGAAGACTGCACACGAGTCGTGAGAAGTGTCTCTTAGGACGAGTGGGAGTGTCATTCCTCAGTGTTTTCATCTAATCTTCTCTTATCTTCTCCCCCACTCTCACGACAACTGTCGTCCTTCCCTTCAGAAGGGCCATTAATCTCAAATCCCGAGCATGATCGGAATTAGTGTGATATGGGTGTAAGCCCATCGAAGAATGTCCCGCTCATTCGTCAACATGGTACGAGTCACCAACTTGTAGTCGACCAAGAAGCAAATCTCATCAGAAGCGAAGAGGGTGATCCAGACATATCACGCTATCAAACACCCCTTCAACCATTCAATCCCATTTGTAATCCACTCCCCATTCGATCCCACTTGCGTTGCAGAATGTAAATAAAGCAGAAATGAGAATGGAATGTTTATGACAATCATAAAAAGTATAATTTAAAAATGCACAAAAAGAACACACAACCTAAGACAATTGGCCGCAGTCGCTAATGGTGACGGTGGCGGAGGTCTTGCCAGAGTCGGAACCGACGGACTCAACCTTCTTGACGATGTCGAGTCCTTCCACGACCTGTCCGAAGACGGTGTGCTTGCCGTCCAACCAAGCAGTCTTGACGGTGCAGATGAAGAACTGCGAGCCGTTCGTGTTGGGTCCGGCATTGGCCTGCAATCACAAAAATTGTTTTGCTTTTTTTTAATAATGTAAAGACAAGCAAAATCTCTAGCATTCAAGCACTTTACTTGAATTTTGAATGCTTCCATAAGTTATACAAAAAAGTGTGTACTGAATGCAACTCACCATGGAGAGGATGCCGGGTCCGGTGTGGCGCTCCTTGAAGTTCTCGTCGGCGAACTTCTCGCCGTAGATGGACTCGCCACCGGTTCCGTTGCCACGGGTGAAGTCACCTCCCTTAAATGAAAAAAATCTGCTAGTGTACAAGGTGGGAACGGATGATATGGTAATCAGCTCTTGGCCACGCAAATAATGTTCAAGGCCATAAATGACAACATACCTGCAGCATGAAGTTGGGGATGACGCGATGGAAGGACGATCCCTTGTAGTGAAGAGGCTTTCCGCTCTTTCCCACTCCCTTCTCTCCGGTGCAGAGAGCGCGGAAGTTCTCGGCAGTCTTGGGCGTGATGTCGGAGAAGAGCTGAATAAGACCTTTTAAAACAATAGTTGAAAAAAATTGAGCAGCAATTGAGCAGGAATTAAACTGACATCAAGCGCAACAGTGGTCCCTACTTGTAGGTCCATAATCAAAGATTTTTTCCTTTAGTAACAAATTAAAGGAAATTAGTGCTGATCGTCCATTTTTACAACCCAACCATCTTTCACCGGCCAATTTCATAAGGGATTTTTTAAATTGTGGTCCGCACATTTAAAACAAAAGTGAAAATTAGCAAACCTCCATCACAATGCGGCCGGCGGCCTTTCCTCCGATGGTGATATCAAAGAAAACTTGAGGGCGTCCCATGGCTGCAAAACACATGATAAGTTGTTAAGTCATGAATGCACAAGTCAATAAGCACGAACATAATTGAACGGGGTGGGGCTTCCAACGGATTTGCTTGTAAACGGATCATTCTCACAAAATATCCAAAAATTGATTTGCCAATGAAAAACAACATGGTACCACTCTCGCACGAAAACACGCCCCACTCTCGCGTCACCAGATCAAAACAGAAATCGAAAAACTTATTGAGCACCATTTATGGCAATTAACAAGTTAAAAACCTGCTATCTGGTTCAAAACACTCTAAAAGAGGCTCTCTAAAGATTTATATAATATCGATTAAAAAATTAAACAGCAGCAAAACGGGGAAGAACGAAATCACGCCACCAAAACGGTAAACAAATTACTGAATCGCAAATCGCGCCAGTCAGAGCGCTCTCTCCATTTTGCCCACTCTCTCGTCTACCGTATCGCTGGTCCCGAACGGAAGCGCAATATTTGAAATATTTTTCTTCCATTTTTCAGTTTCAGGGTGTAATCGCACACTTTTGAATTTCGCATTTTCTCTTGGAATCTGTCGTGCAAAAGTGTCAATGGTTTCTGAACCATTGTATTTAGTCGGTTAGCAGCTTTCTGCATTACGGTAGACGAAAGTATAAGCTTTTTGGGGAGGTACTGTACTGCAATTTCAAGATTCTCGGCCTAGATTCCTTATCTTCTTATTGATTTTACTTTCCCCTGTTGTCTAAGTAGAGTATAGCTCTTTGAATATTTATCGATTTTATCACTTTCTGATGCGACAATTAGAGACAATTACACTGGGCAATCTTAGTTCACAATTGTCCGCTGTCAGCGATGACTATCGATGCCGAGGTCTTGCCGGACTTGGATCCGTAGTCCTCGACTGTCTTGACGACGTCGAGTCCTTCCACGACCTGTCCGAAGACGACGTGTTTCCCATCCAGCCAAGCAGTCTTAGCGGTGCAGATGAAGAACTGCGAGCCGTTCGTGTTGGGTCCGGAATTGGCCTGATGAGAAATATTATATATTTCGAATGTCTTCATTCTGCACGCTTGTTAGAAAATCTGGCAGACGACAGAAAGCTCGAAAAGATGAGATCCCATAATTTCCCAATGCTGATGGATGCTACGGTAGAGGCCAGGGAACATCAATTCATTAGCTGGGCTCATGAAAGCTGTTGTATAGTCATATTTATGATATACACAAATGTAAATAATATTACTGCACTATTTTATAAGCAAACTATTTAATATGTGACCCGCCGTAATAGATCTGCTCCCTTGCTAATTCTCTACCATACGTAAGCAGTGTTACTCGCGGACCACTTTATTCATCATACACTCCCATACACTTTCCGTTGCGTCATTGCGTATGCTTTCATATTCGATGATGACTATTCTTTAATCAATCGATTCTCTCTTCCCGGCCTGTTGCGTAGCAACATCTTCTGTTCTGTATTTGGATTCATTCATCAAGATAAAGTTAGTCAAGAGTATTGCGCAAGTATATTCTCACAAAGGACACCGACATATCAAAAGCTTACCATAGACAGGATGCCGGGTCCGGTGTGCTTCTCCTTGAAGTTCTCATCGGCGAACTTTCCGCCGTAGATAGACTCGCCACCAGTTCCGTTGCCACGAGTGAAGTCACCTCCCTGTAAAAAGAGCTTGTTTTTCTAGTTGGGATACGGTAGCTACAGTACGGTAGATCAGTCTATTGATTGGGCGATATATCCCGAAACACAAGGCACGCTGTTTTTCTTGAATGTTTTCTCTAAATTATGACATACCTGCAGCATGAAATTGGGGATGACGCGATGGAAGGACGATCCCTTGTAGTGAAGGGGCTTTCCCGATTGGCCCACTCCCTTCTCTCCGGTACAGAGAGCGCGGAAGTTCTCGACAGTCTTGGGGCAGACATCATTGTACAACTGAAGAAAAACTCAATCTCATGATGATATTTGAAATTACTAGCTCGAATTTGACAAAACAAACCTCCATCACGACGCGACCGGCAGGTTTGCCTCCAATTTCAACGTCGAAGAAGACGCGAGGACGTCCCATCTTATCTTCTGGAGCAGACTGCAAAGGCATGCAATAAGTAACAAACTATGGGCGCCCGAGCATACATCTGCCTTGCTACTTCTGCTTCCCATGGCAGAGACACGAACAAAAAATGGAAGAGACGAGAGCGCACACCGTACGCTAGAGCGAATGAGGTTGAAAATGAATTGGCCCTGGACTTGTCGAGCAATGTAGAGAAGAAAAAAAAAATACAAATAGCACGTGTTGAAGAAGATGTTCAGTGGCCACAAAGGCAAGCAGACATGTACTGTTCCATATTCACAATCAGAGAAGAATTCTACAAGTTGATTGAAGTACCCACCCTCACAAGACGACCAGCAGTTAACTTTCTTCTTTCAGGAAGAACATGTCCCAGTATTTAAAAAAACCCATAGTATTTGGATATTCGTCCTTTGTAGAACAATTGCAAATCAAACAAGGATACGAAAGGAATGTCTGTTTATGACAAACACAAAGCTAAAAAAATTTACACACAGGACACACAATTTACAATTGACCAGAGTTACTAATCTTGACGGTGGCAGACGTCGTGCCAGAATCGGAGCCGACGGCCTCAACCTTCTTGACGACATCGAGGCCATCCACGACCTTTCCAAAGACGACGTGCTTGCCGTCCAGCCAACCAGTCTTGATGGTGCAGATGAAGAACTGCGAGCCGTTCGTGTTGGGTCCAGCATTGGCCTGCAATGATGATAATTTTATTTGAACTTGAGGTTTGTAAAAATCAACTCTTATTGTTAGCAGGTGTCAAATACAGATGTTTTGAAACTCAAAATGCGGTGCAAAATGCGGTCAAAATGTGTCAATAAGTTTTCTAATTTTTGGGCGAGTAGGTTTAGTTTCAGGTATTCTACCCTAATTTCTTAGAATGGTGGCATTTGCTCAAGTTCGCCTAAAAATGTGGTATGCAAAGATCCTTTCGGGAAGGGTATTTGATCTTTGATTTTAGCCAAAATATTGTAAAACAACAAAGGAGAATCAAATACAGACAGCACATCTTTTGGCTTAACTTTAACTAACCATGGAGAGGATGCCGGGTCCGGTGTGCTTCTCCTTGAAGTTCTCATCAGGGAACGTCTCTCCGTAGATGGACTCGCCACCAGTTCCATTGGCATTAGTGAAGTCGCCTCCCTGCAATAACATTTTCTAGTCAAGGTGTGAGAAACGATTGTTATTAAACTACGAAAAAAAGTTATTATTGTTCGGAAACGGTCGGGAGTCACTTCGGCATTGTTACGATAATGGAGGATTCAGTCGACCGAATTAGTTTTCTTAAACAATAAATGGCTAAAATACCTGCAGCATGAACTGGGGAATCACGCGGTGGAAGATCGATCCCTTGTAGTGGAGAGGCTTGCCCGACTTGCCCTTTCCCTTTTCTCCGGTGCAGAGGGCGCGGAAGTTCTCGGCAGTCTTGGGGCAGACGTCGTTGAACAACTATAAATAGACTGTATTATGGCATGAAAACCAGGTTTGGCGATGCAAGTTTACAAAAATGCATTCTAGCGAAACTGATATTGTATGTAGTATTTGGAGTACTAGGCTGATGTTACAAGTTAGTTTGATTAAAGTGCTAAATAAATAAAAAAAGCATGTTTTTTTCCAATTGCTCTAACCCATGATCATGACAAAACAAACCTCCATCACGATGCGGCCAGTAGGCTTGCCTCCTATTTCCACGTCGAAGAAGACACGAGGACGACCCATCTTATCTTCTGGAGAATACTGGAAATTCAACAAATGAATAACAATTGTTGTACAAGTACAAATTGATACGTTAATGAACGCGGGCGCAGATATAGTCCACCCGGGTGCCCCTGATGCGGTTAGTTCCAATAATTAAAAAAAAGCTCAAAAATGCACTCAGCGTTTCAGCAATGGTATATAAAATCATAAAAACACAAGAAAAAACTTGATCGCGCTTGATAATCACTGATAACAAAAAAGTCGATATGTCAAGTTACGGTAGTTAACACTCTCCGCGTTTTGCACACTCTCTCGTCTTCAGTATCATTTGTCCCACACAGAAGCGCTTTATTTAAAATTATTTTTTCACTGATTTAGGTTCATTGTGTGTTACAGTACCTTGTATCAATGAGTTACTTTTCACGAAATATTGTTTGCGACGCATTTCTGTAGTTTCGTTCATGTCAAATATTCGTGTATACCGTTTGTTGGCATCAAACTTGACTGTAAACTCGCATGATTTTTTACGCACGTTCTCCTGTACAATGCTTTAACTATCTCAGATCGGTCCTCTATCATCGCCTCCTGCTACTTCTTCCCTCCTTCACGAAGGTCTACTCCCTCGCATCGAAAACCGTCCTGGCACGCTGCCAATGCCAAATTGGCGGCGCGGTTAGACTCGCGGCGAGACTCACCGCCTATTGCAAAATCAGGCCTGCCAGGCAAAAATAGCGCGAAATTCAAGTGATGGAAAAAAGCCAAAAAAAAACCGCAGTGGAGAATACGGTAGTGAATTGCCCAAACCTACAGTACCTAACTCGGAAATTTGAAATTTTTTTCTCCTACGGAAAGTTGATACTCCGCGGCGCGCGTGGCCAAGTGCGAGCCGCGTTGGCCAAATTGGCGCGTTGGACGGCGTTTTTGGGAGAGGGAATGCGGAGGAGTTTAGTTGTTTGGAGCTTCGTGCTCCTTCGCTCCTTCTATTGTACTCACCAAGAATGGTGCTCTATCAGAGATGTTTTTCGTCCTTATTTATTCACTTTAAAAAATTCAAATTATCGGAAAGACCTCTTTTGGCTATATAAAAGTAAGAAAAAAGCTATTTCTGCAAATCTCTGCTATTATTATACGTTGGTACTTTGTTAGAACATTTCAGAATCATGTCTCCTCACTTGGTTCTTCGATGTTTCAACTTTGTGACCAGGAGGTTTGTGGTATGAGCTAAATAGGGACTTGTGGAAGGAAGTTTTTTTTAGAAGAGAGGGATCCTATTTTTCAAATCAACTCAATTAGTTTTGTTTGTCACTGAGCTTTCTATCTTTTAATAATGTTTAAAAACTAACTAGCCAATTTTCACACCCTTACTATACCCTAGTGTGAGAAATGTTTTTCGATGCACGGATCTCGGCTACTCTAGATGAGTGAAGTTTCATTTGCAGAATGCTCTCCCTTCGGTGGCCGGGGTCTGCCAAGACTCTCGCTTTCTAGATACACTCAATCTCTAGTAGATTTAGCTAGTTAACTGCGAGAGAAAGAAGTTTACCTAATTTTGATGTCCTACCGTAATCCGAGAGAGCTGGGAGAAATGTTTCTACTAGTGGCCAAAGATTCGGGTGGGAGACATCTCATCATCGGTTGTAATACGAGTGTACGCTTCTTTAGAACTCAATGGGCATTTGATTGAATGGATAAGAAAGCGGGCCCAAACCGCTACCACATTGTGATTTTCCAGTATTTAATATTTCAATGTGTTTTACGTGTGAAAAGTACACAATATGTGCACATCGTTGTTTTCCCACGCTGTCCCATCAGTCTGCTACCCTCTCTCAACCCACGTAGCGAGACGAAGGCCAGATGGACCGGGGCATTGGACAACTGTTGTGCGAGCAGGGAAAGAAATAGAATAGATAGCATCGGCCAGAAGAGAGAGATTGAGCGCCCATCGATCTGCCCATTCAACCTTGACAGTAAAACGACTTGTTCAAATCTCCTTTGCCTCCCGTGTCGACGAAAAACGATCGAAACTCCCTCATTTATCTCTAACATAGAGGAACGAATGCATTGCGAAACATCACAATATGCTAGATCTAGTACAACTTACAACAAACCGTGCATAAATTAGAGACAAATAATAAAGAGAATACTGTGAGGTCATCTTACGACAGAAAAGAGTGAGTGAGTGAGTGAGTGAGGAGGGAGTGTGCTCGTCGTGTCGTCGCTTACGAGAGCTGTCCGCAGTCAGCGATGACGACGGCAGTCGATGGCTTGCCGGACTGAGATCCGACGGCCTCAACCTGCTTGACGACGTCGAGTCCCTCAGTGACACGGCCGAACACGCAGTGCTTGCCGTCGAGCCACTCCGTCTTGACGGTGCAGATGAAGAACTGCGATCCGTTCGTGTTGGGGCCGGCATTGGCCATCGAGAGGATGCCGGGTCCGGTGTGACGCTCCTTGAAGTTCTCGTCGGCGAACTTCTCGCCGTAGATGGACTCGCCACCGGTTCCGTTACCACGAGTGAAGTCACCTCCCTGCAATGCCCAGCTTACTCCACTGCTTGGGAGGAAGCCATGCTTACCTGAAGCATGAAGTTGGGGATGACGCGATGGAAGGCGCATCCCTTGTAGTGGAGGGCCTTGCCCGACTTGCCCACTCCCTTCTCACCAGTGCACAGGGCACGGAAGTTCTCGGCGGTGCGGGGCACGATGTCGCTGTAGAGCTGAAATGCAGTGATTCATTGATCGATTCCGCGATATTGGAAGATGACAATTCGGCGGCGTTTTCGAAAAGAAAGCAAACAAGGCGTCGAAAGATCAAACCTCCATCACGATGCGGCCGGCAGCCTTGTTTCCGATGGTGATGTCGAAGAAGACCTGGGGGCGTCCCATCTTAGCTTCGGGAGATGACTGAAAAAAAGGAAATGGAATGAGTGGCTTCGCGGGGCGGAAATCGATGCGAGCGAATACACCTGGCAAAGGCTGTCTCCCCTAACGACGCGGCGAGCTCTATGGAGACACAAGGGAAAAAAAAGAAGGAAACGAATGGATAGGAGACCCTACAACAGTGGGAATGGAAGTGTGTATTGGGAATGGGAGTCTGAAGTGACCGGCGAAAACAATAACGAGAGTGAGGGACGCTAGTAAACCGTCAACCTCTGCAGATAACAAGACGAATCTGGGAAGAAAGGGTCTATTTCGTTGACGAAAATAGTGCGAGAAGAAAGGGTGAAAGTTGAGTCAAACGATGCCAATTTGAAAATTTCGCAAGTTGTTTGCTTCAAAATGGGATCCGAAAGTTTGAAAAAGTGAAGATCTCAGGAGAGGATGAGAGCGGCTATTTTTAGGCAGGTCGAGGGGAGGGAATGGTACGACTGGATGTGGAGTGACGGTCTCGACAACCTGGGTAGCGTTTGAAATAACAAGCGCCAAATCGAACGGCTTACGCGTCCCTGGCAGAGACTCTCGCCTCGACTCGCCATTGGCTCGCCCCGCCCGCCAAAGGCTGAGTATCGTCCCACCCTCCTCGCGTCGTGCACTCTCTCGCACTGAGTATCGATGGTCCCGCAAGGAGGCGCTCTTTTTGAAAAGGTTTTCGGAGACGCTAATTTAGTGTAAACAAAGAGTTTACCTAGTGGCAAATGAGGAGGGAACAAATGCCATCGAAGAAAGAGATGTACTCTAATATACGAAAAAAACACACGCTTCTTTCACTCGAAAACAGTGGTTTACTCTGGAACTCTTTAGATACTCTTCAAACAAACCATTCAATTTTTTTCGGTTCTGATTTATTCGAGGCAAAGCAAAATCATAATTCTAAAATCGCATTTTCCGACATTGTAGATGTTTTCCTTGGAAAGACAAGCAATATCACAAATTCAAACACTATTCTAAATTAGATCAAAACTAGTTTCGAATTCTGCTAAATGTGGGTCTCGCAATCAAGATTAGGCGTAGTAAGACCCATTTGGGGGTATGCCCCCTCGCTCAGTCTCTCTCTACACGCTATTGACTGAGCGTCGAGAGACCATGGGCAATGAAGAGGGTGAAACTGACGGGTGGCAGCTTCCATTCACTCTCTTTCCCTTCCTTACTCACACTAAAGAGAGAGAGGAGGAGGAAAGACAGCAACAACAGCCCCGCGTCGCTGTCCCGATGTTTCTGCATCTTGCGAAAGCTTCTAGAATGACCTCCCCCCTCTTCGCGGGTATTTCTGGATTTAACTTGTGTCGTCAAACAGATCTTCAGGAATAACATTTAGATGTAACTGGGAAAACTTGCACATGTGGCCCAAATATTTACGACTAGCTCGCCAGTTTCATGCGCGATTGTTCCTTGTTGATCTACCCAACTTCTCTCTCACTTTGCGCTGAACTGACCAACTTTCGGCGCCAAATCTGCCAATTATTCCGATACTCTGTTCAGCAACACTCTTGGGTCAAGTGTGAGACTCTTTGATCTGTCCTCCTCCTCTTCCCAATCCCCCTGATTAGCCTCACCCTCACTTGTCGATATAGAGAGACGGAGAAAGATTAGGCACACGCGCGGAACTACTTTCTCGCCCCGCCGCTCTCCGACCGTGGTGGTGCACCGCATACTGTTTGCGTTTCAGAGCCACCCTCCACTTATTCCTCCTCCTTCCGCGCAGTTGCGCTCCCCTTCCCCTCTTCCACCCCTTCTCAACTCAACCGACTTCCACCGGATATTGATCTACGTATCAATATTTACCACTTTGATACAACAATGCAGCGCTTGCATGAACCTACGTTTCACGGATTCTGATCAACCTCTGATCTCACGTTCATTGTAGTAGCTCCTTCCGATTCAATATACCGCAGTCGCAGAATCTCCACTTTAAACGTGCCGAATTTCTGATCAATTGAATTTCGTTGAAGAATTACTGATGGCAAAAAAACAGGCAAGAAATACAGATCAAATTACACAATTTTCCGCTGCCAACCCCATTAACAACTACAGTATCTCGATTCTCGATATTGATCCACCCTTATTTATCACTGTCGTTCTCACATTCTCCTCTGTTTACCACAACACGCACATCTCGTCACAAAGACACTGTTTTTCCCCTTGCAAGGGGCCCTCCTTCTCACTCTGATTCATCCTCATTCCTTGTCCTCCTTCCCCAGTTCTCCCATTTTTCATCTGAAAATTGCTTGTTTCAGCAATCCCTCTAGTGGATTCATCGCTGTTTGCCAATGCTCCGTTATGAGTGCCATTTCATCGAAAGAACTGAATCGTTTTGAGAGCATCTCAAAGCGGCACTTTCTTGATGCTCCTTTCTCCTTCGTCTTTCTTCTCCTCCACGTTTACAGCCAATTTCCTGCTGAAACCCGACCCAGGGGTCAGAGACGCAGGGGCAACAACGCAGACTAGCGCATTGGACTGCTAGCAGAGCGGCTCGGTTGTTGTTCACTCTGCCATCTCTGGCCACTCTCGCCCTGGACTCTCTTCATTCACCCTGATCCCTCGTTGGTCAGAGTAAGCGAGATAGTGCTGGAGACGGAGAGAGTCAGACGCCAAGGCCCCACTCTGCCATCGAACCAGCCCGCCTCTTTTCCTGTGCAAAAAACTGCCGATGGTGACTACTAAACCTAGCCCCGGGGCTGTCTGGCGCATTCGCCACTTATCGCTTTCGTATGCATTGTGATAAACGGACAGGAGAGAGTACGCGGAATCGAGAGAGTGGCGAACTCTGGCTATTTCTCCATTGGTTTCCCATCGATTTCTCACTCCGTCTCTGTTCAATCGCTCTTTGAGTGCTAGAGCGGATTTCATCCTTCGCCGCCACAACTCTTTACGATTCAATTGGTTGCTTACTTGTTTTGGGCGGGGACTCTCCTCTAACCCAACAATATTTCGCCTCGCTCCACTCGACCTTGGCTTCGACGGCACATTCCAAGAGCGGGGAGCTCCGACTCTCTCAAATTGCCCTGATCTCTAACTTTGCCTGATCAACCAGATATCAATTGAGCGAACGAAACGGTAACTCGGTTCAGGGAGCACTCGCTCTCTCACTTTCACACGCTATCTCGTCTTCTCTAACCGCCCAACCCTCTCTGATCTCCCCGATCCCTCTCTAATCGATGACTAATACCCCTTGTTTTTGTCATGCTGTCTCAAAATATTTCCGTTTGCTGCCAACCTCTCTTCTCTATTACTTGACTGACAGCAAAAACATGCTGTAAAAAGTACAGACTGACTCACGGTGTTGTAAGAGAGTGATTCAGTATCCTGTATTGTGGAATTTATTTATTTTTCTTCAATGACTTCAAGTACCGCCTACTTTGTACTCGAGGACCTCTCAAATAAGATACTTTATACTCTAAGGCGGTCCATAGTTCTTTCTCCATTTTTGATCCATTCCAACGCTCAAGGGCTACGGTATCGTAAAATAGCCTCGTAGAGAGCCTCTCAATTTTACGCTTTCTCTCTTCTTCTATCTTGAACGTGCAAAAAGCCGAAGCGGCTTCACTAACGACTAGCCTCGTCAGTGTGAAGAGTGTCTCTCTTCATTCTACTCGATCTCTCATTTTCTCTGACCTGCGAGAGACCAAGAGAAACAGAGAATATGTCATCCTCAAATTTCTTTGAACGACCTACTAGCGAGAGATCAGTGGGATCAGGGAGAGTCAAAGGGAGGAGGTATGTGTCAACCCATTTCCCGTATCATATCATATCCGATCATCACTATTCTCATCCTCCTCCTTCTTCCATCATCCAATTTCCCCTTCTCTAACCTTGAATCTACACGCCCTTTTCGGCTCTGTCTCCTCTTGTTTGTAACTGTTTCCCCTTCTCTGTCCGACCAATCTCTTTCGAAAGTTCTCCTCCTCCCTGTTAGCTCTTCTTTCTCTCTACCCTCATTCAATTGTCAACCCTCCCTTCTTCACCCCTCAAACCATTTGATGCCTTTCATTTCCTTTGAAACTTCGAAAGTGCTTGGGTAGATCAAATAGTAGCTTATTTTTGCGAAGCGTAAAAGTGGACGCGTTTTTCGGAGCGATTGGGAGGATTTGATAGCTCAGCGAGCGCGATCCCTCCAAATAGCGAGATGTGAAAATAGGCAATAGTCCAATCTGCGAATAGCGTTTCTGATGCAATCTGTCGGGGAATTGCACTGCCTGCTCTCACAATCATATTGGTCGGGGAAATATCCTAGGAAATGGGCTTTATTCTCGTGTCCATAGCATCTTATCCATAGATGTCGTACAGGTCAACGACGGAAAGCATGATGAATGAAGACGATTTTTTTCTTTACAACCCTAGTCTAATCGTATCATTCGATGGTGTAATGAATTTAGGTCCATTTCTGACATTGCAAATCCCCTTGGATACTGTTCTATATCTTCCAGTATCTAGCACGAGGTGTCGAAACGGATCGTACAAAGCGTGAATCTGTAGCATTCAGCGTGCTTCAGAGCCATTTCGCGCCTGAAACTGCTTCTTCAGCCAATCAATACATTCCCACATCTGTGTTTCATCCCCCCTTCTTCCCTCCTTCTGAACACATTACTCCATCTCTTTCCCATAGTCGTTTCACTCTTTGTTTGTATCGATTTCGCTTCCCCTTTTTGACGAGGCGAATTGTTTGCCTTCCGCATAGAAAAACCATTTCATCTCGCTAAAAAGGGAGTAGCGAGTTTTGTTAGCCCGTCAAACTTTTCATGTACCCTCCGCCCTTCAATCGCGTTCATTCGACGAGAGATCACGCGAAATCGAGAGAGTCGCCCTAAACCCAATTAATTTCCAGACCAGTTTCTCTTACTTCTGCAACTAATCGATCGAGATGGCTGAGGTCAAGTCCTACGTGAGTCTCCCTATCAATTCAAAGAAATTGGGGATGGTATCGAAACAGGGGATTACGGTAGCTGTCGTGAGCAATAGGTAGTGGGGAGGGGGCGAAAAATCTCGTAAAGCGAGATAGCCGTGAACGCGTAAAGTATCTATCAGTGCGGGAAGAGTTTTTGATCTTACCCGAAACCGGTCGGGGGCTTTTTCTCGCCTCTATCACTGTCCCCGTCGCCCACTTTCCTTACCACTTCTCGACTCTTCGGTCCAATGGCGCTTGTTGAGGTTTCCTACGTGAGTTAGCATATTATCGATTAGAATTCGGGGGGGGGGGGGTCGCGGTAGTTTGGTCCCCCGTGGTGCATCTCCAATCACTTCAATAAATCTCTGATTATCCAATTTTCGATTGTGTTCCTGAAAATGGAAGTTGGATTACGGTACCTTGGCCGATCCCTCGTGGCGCATCTCCAGTCAATTCAATGGAGAATGCTCATCGTTATCTGCAGGATAGGAGCTCATAATAAGCTTTCTGCAGTGGTTGCGCGAAATGATTTAGATGGTGCCATCAAATGGCGTTTATTACACGGGCTTCTCCCCGAGAGATTGGTCCCCTCCATTTCATTCGCATTCGAGAGATGAAGCATCGAATTCTGGACGGTGAAATAATTCCGATCTCTCATTTCGCAATGGTTTCTCTGCAGGTAAGACATACCGAGAGAACATTGGGAAAAGAGAGAACGAAAAATCTTTCCGCTCATCTCAAAGAGGAATTTCCCCCGTCCTGCAATAATCATCGTCAGATAGAGTCGCGCATGAAAATATTGTGATGATTCATGCGTAGGCAGAGAATAATCAATGGAACCTCTCGTTTCGCAAGGTTCCCTCGTCGATGAGAGAAATGAGATAACGTTTGAAAGAGAAAAACCATACCCTCAAAGCAGGAAGGATTGACCTGAACAATGCTCGATAAGGCTCCTACAGATATTTCCAAAGAGAAGATCAGTGTCAAGTTGAGAGGCGAATTGGCCGTAAATCTGAAGCAAATTTCATTAGAAATGCGTCAGATTTCCTCAGATTTCACCCCTCAAAACTCTCTCGAAGACATGTTTTCGCAAAGAAGCTTCCGCCACATTAGCACGCAATAGCTAATCCGTTCAAGGTGTCAGATCTCTTGAGGTAATCCGTAGCTAACGCAACGGAAATCACTTGTAGTTTTCCGATTTTTTTCTTAGTGCAGCTGCGCGCACGTTCAATTATGTCTAACTAACGTTAATGAAATCTGTGCAGACCCCTTAAATTGTTTAGTCATTGTCAATGAAACATCTGATATTGGCAAGAAGCCTCGATTAGGTTGCACATATAAATCCTTCTAGAGATTCCTCGAATGATTTCTAGAGGTCCCTCTAATGATTTCACCCCTTGAAACCCCTGAGAATGCAACTACGAAGCTGTCAACCTCGAGGAGGCTGCATGAACCCGCGAAATATGACACGCGGCTACTTTTTCCTCAACCTCCTCCTTCTCCCTCTGTTCTTTCAACTGGAGAGTATCTTGTGAAACGACAGGCTGACTTTGACTCCCCCGCTTTACTGCGATTCGAGTCCCCCTTCTTCCACAATCACGATGTTCTCATGAGTCTGTGCTTGAGAGATGATCCCTAGGAGGATAGAGACCCGAAAGAGTGTGCAGATTGGAGAGAGTGATGAGTCGGCTGCGTCATAAGCAACGATGATTGGTGACGGGTCATTGGAGCTGTGCTCTCTCTCTCTCTGAAGAGAAGAAGACAGCATCATGCGATAGCCTCGGCGATAGAATACAAAGTAGAGATAAGAGCTGTCAGAATGAGAGGTATACGACGTCCCATTGTTCATATTCTCGCTATCTGACCTCTTGCAAGAAAGGTATCGAATGAATCATCATTCTGACAGCCATAGTAGGAATGATTTGAATACCTAAGCTTTCGCGATTACCGCATAGGGTGGGGCGCCTAATGAAATGACTAAGATTTGACTACCGTTGGTAGTCCCAAGTTAGAACTCTTCTGTTAATTGGATAGTCGGCCCAAGTACTTCCACGGAACGCTGAAGTATGCAGCAGTAGCAGTAATTGGCATTCGTCTGGCCCCCGCGGCATAAAAAATGGCTTAAGGGATAGAGGACTACTAGTAGTCGGGAAGAGAAACTTGATGACATTAGCCTCGGATGTCTGGCGCGCTTCCTTTTATAAGCCTAGTATTTAGGATTAGCGCATCATCGATCATAAACAGGAATGCACAGGTGAAGATGTTTGGGTAGGCTAGGGTGAATCAGAAATGCGGGGAAACGGGATACTTTGGAGAGGTGTCAAATGACGCAATATCAACGACCTAACTCATCAGAGAGTAGGCAGTCATTACCCTTGCTTTGCTTCAGACATCGTAGGGGTTGATTGTCTAATTCAATTACTCTTCTTTCTGAAGCATCTTGGCTTGACAAACAATGGCCTCTTCAATTCGTACACAATCTCATCGGTCGGAGAGGTGTGAGAACACGCGAAATGATGAGAGCCATTTATTGTTAAGGCATCTCTATTCTGAAGGGGCATGATGCCCATTAGACACCTCTCACCTGCCTAACTCATCCGCAACTCGTCGATCTCTAAACACTGCACAGCAGCAACAGCAGCTGACGAGGAAACGGAAACCCGCGCTGTGCTGTTTTTTCCACGATGGAATTCAAGAGCAGCAACTGAAACAGCAACGTGATTTCGTCTCGTGTTCCTGCCTGCGCTTAGGCGGATTTTGACGAAATGTTTCGTGCAAGAAGAGGCGGAATAATCGAGGCTTATCATACTCTCTAGTCGAACAGATAGAACCGCATGAACTGTGCATTTCGCAACAAATTAACACTCTGCTTTGACCTCTGCTCTCGAGAACATCATTGCGATCAATTAGCGAACGACTGCAGCACGCACTCTAATTTGTGGAATGTGACCTGTCTGCTAATTACAGGAAGGTTAATTCAAGTCACGATGCTCTACTATCGATTTCAACAGTGTTGAATGACGATTGATTATTGGATTCTCTCTTTTCTCTGTTTCCTTGTCAATATCGAGGTCGCCGACCATGTTTGGAGGCGAAATGATTGTCTTCGCTATCAGCTGTGTTGGGGTTACAATGGAACGATACCGCCTGACGTGCACAATAATAATCAAAGAGTGCCAGTCAGTCACAAGTTTGTTGCCGGGGGAGCGACGACTCTGGAATGACTCTGACCCTCTCTGATTCCCATTGTCTCTAGTCCGTCAGAGTAGGCGAAAGAGTGTGCTGGATTGAGAGAGACAGCGTATGGATCCGCTGGCGCCATCCCTCTCGCGATACAGTGCGTAGATTGGGGAGTGCGGCAGAGAAGTGGAAGGGCGACGAGGGGACGACGGTTTCATTACTGCGTAGTGATATCGACGATAAACAATGGTCACATGGGAAGAAGGGGCTGCGAGAATCAAATCAGCACGGAGGAGGATGGGAGGTTGAGATCAGAGATGAGAGTGGCTGGAGATGCGGAAGTTTCGCTTTAAGGTTACAGATCCCTCGGTTGTGGTTGGTGTGCAATGACAGTTTTGCCTTGCTTGCACAATAGGAATGATAAGCGGGGCGTGGGCCAAGGAGTAGCAAAAATGCGTGGAAAAAGTAGAATGGATGATTCATTCGAGATGAAGTGTGAACGTCTAAAATTCCAAATAGAGAGATGAGTAAGAATATTGGAGCTTGGAAGAAATTCTTAAATGTGCGTGTAGATCATAAATATTTTAGGAGTGAAATTTTCTTGTTTAGTTTAGGGGGAGGCATATTCGAAAAAGGTTCACTGCCAATGGAAATTATCGAAAGTGAACGAGCGCAAGATGCCTAGAACTGAAAATTCCGTGATTCTCGTAGATCAACGTGCGGGGTTCCCTGATGAAATTGTTCGGGTTGAGCCTCCGAGAAAGTTATTCTTCGGCACTGATTACAATCTCAATCATAGTTCTGTGTACACAACTGTGCGTTGAATCATAATCTGAATCTGCACTGATGCTACTTTTATCCCGCTCCCTTCTCTTCGTTTGTTTCGAAACAACTCACACGCAACTAGTCGATTATTCCTCTATCTCCCGTCCGTTTCGCTTCGTTTTTTCCTGATCACACTCTTCATCCCCCTCCCCCCTCTCTCTTCCTCCTCTATTTGCGACCCCTACATAGGCAGACTCCCTCCCTCCTCCCCCTCCTCCCGCCGGGCTAGAGATAAGAGTGTGCAGACACCTGAAGGAGTAGGAGAGAGCATGGGAAGTGAGGAGTGCGACCGGGCGGAGCGAGCTCTGGAGAGAAGAGAGGTGCTCCGCTCTCTGCCCGCCCCTCCCCCTACTCACCTCCTCATTCCGACGTGTTTCAACCATGTCGCACGCTAGTCAACCCACAGTCTCTTCCTTGCTACACGACGACCAGTCTTCAACGACTCCATCGATCGACTCTCACGCTACTGCTACTGCCCCTGCTGCTGCCGCCGTAGACTCCGCCCCCTCCCAGGAGACTTCCAAGACGGACGAAAGGTGCATTAGCGTTCATTCCACTTCTCCCAGTTCCCAAACCCCCTCATCGATCGACATGGAATCTGCCCCTGTCGTCGAGACCCCCGCTGTACACTCCTCCCTCTTCGGTTCCTCTTCGGTCGCGGAAGCCGTCAACGAAGTGCTGGAAAAGGTTGGCTCCGAACTTCATGACCTTTCCGCCGCTGTTGTTGCCCCCGTTGTTGCCGATGCCCCCGCCGCCGAGGAACCCGTCGCCCCTACCCAACCCGAACCCGCCCCTGCCGCCGCCCAATCTTCTTCCCTCTTCTCCGGTTTCTCGTCTGCATTCAATGCCATGGCTACCAAGGTTGGCTCCGCGCTTTCTGGTACCCCCACTCAATCCGATAGCGCCGAGGCCGACCAGGCACCCGCCGCCGAGGCCCCTGTCGCTGCCGCTGCTGATACTGATTCCGCCCCTGCCCCTGCCCCCGCCGCCGCCCAGACCCACGATGAGTCGTCCGATGCCGCTGCTGACCCGACCACCCCCACCCAAGCCGGATTCGACGCCGAATCCAATGGATTCCATCTGCCCAAGGCAACCGAACTCGAGGAGCTCGTCCAAGTTGTATCTGGCATCGTTGGCGGTCAACCGATTATCGATTCGGTACTTGGAGACCCCAAGCCTGCCCAGGAGGAGGAGAAGATTGCCGAGCCCGTCATTCTTCAGCAGGAAACTGCCTCAGTCGCCGCCGAGCCCGAGCACAAGGAGGCTGCTCCCGCTCAAGAGGAATCCAAGGAGCAACCAGCTGCCCCCGCTCAGCCGTTCGATCCCTGGTTCGACAGAGCACCCGAAGAGACCAAGGAGGAGTCCCTCGAGACGCCGAAGGATGCTCCCGTAGAGGAATCATGCCTCAAGGAGCTCGATGACCTCGTACAAGTAGTTTCCGGAATCGTTGGTGGCCAACCGATCATCGATTCGGTTCTCGGAGACCCCAAGCCTGCCCAGGAGGAGGAGAAGATTGCAGAGCCCGTCATTCTGCAACAGGAGACGGCCGCTGCTGCTGAGCACAAGGATGCTTCGACAGCTCAGGAGGAAGCCAAAGAAGAAACGCCTGCTGCCCCCGCCCAGCCTTTCGACCCCTGGTTCGATAGAGCTCCCGAAGAGGCTCCCGCCGAGAAAAAGGAGGTCGAGGAGACCCAGTCCCAACCGCAGGAGCAGAGCGCGGACGCCGACAAGGCCCCGGCTCAGCCTTTCGATCCGTGGTTCGACAGAGCCCCTGAAGAGGCCAAGGAGGAATCCCACGAGGCGCCGAAGGATGCTCCCGTCGAGGAACCACCATGCGTCAAGGAGGAGGTCGTTCTCCAGTTCGCCGAAGAGACCGCTCCAGCTCCCACAGTCTGCCCTGTCACACCCCACGACCATGAACTGCCCTCCGCTCAAGATCTCGCCGACCACGCCCTCCAAACCGACCCAGTAGTCCAAACCCTGACCAAGGAGCTGGATGAAGCTGCCCCCGCCCAGGAGCAAGAGCAGTCAGCCGTGCCCATCGTATCCGGTATCATCGATGGACACCCGGTAGTGGAAGGCGTCACCGTCGAGAAGGCCGCCACGCCCACTTCCGATGCCGCAAGCGAGGAATCCTTCGAGCTGGTTCAGGAAGCTCCTCAGTGCGAGAAGTCCGACGAGGATGAGTTCCACGATGCCCATGAGGGTCACGAGGAGGACTTCGCCACCGGAGAGACACCCGAGCCATTCGAGGAGGTGTCTGCCCATGAGGAGCCCAAGGCTGCCCAGGAGAAGGAGAAGATCCCCGAGCCCGTTCTTCTCCAGGAGACTCATGCTGAGCCCGAGCACAAGGAGGAGGCCCATGCCGAACCCGAGCACAAGGAGGAGGCCCATGCCGAGCCCGAGAAGAAGGAGGAGTCCCACGCCGAGCCCGAGAAGAAGGAGGAGGCCCACGCCGAACCCGAGAAGAAGGAGGAGGCCCATGAGGAGCCCAAGGCTGCCCAGGAGGAGGAGAAGATCCCCGAGCCCGTTCTTCTCCAGGAGACTCATGCTGAGCCCGAGCACAAGGAGGAGGCCCATGCCGA
>LS487185.1:78506-95465 GCA_900490705.1 Pristionchus arcanus | reverse complement strand
AAGGAGGAGGCCCATGAGGAGCCCAAGGCTGCCCAGGAGGAGGCTCCGGCTGCCCAAGAGGCCCACGCTGAGCCTGAACATAAGGAGGAATCCCACGAAGAGCCCAAGGCTGCCCAGGAGGAGGAGAAGATTCCCGATCCCGTACTTCACCAGGAAACTCATGCAGAGCCTGCTGCTGTCCAAGAGGACCAGGCGGATGAAGTATTCGACCAGGCACCTCCCCAGCCATGCTTGATCGAGAAGGAGCCCCTTCCCGAGCAACCGGCTGAGCAAGATGTCGAGGAAAAGATTGCTGAGCCTGTTCTCCACCAGGAGACCCACGCTGAGCCCGAGCACAAGGAGATGGATCCGACTCCTGCTGTTGTGACCCTCGCCGAGAACCACGAAGAGCCCAAGGCTGCTCAAGAAGAGGCTCCTGCTGCCCAGGAGGCTCACGCCGAACCCGAGCATAAGGAGGAATCCCTTGAGGAGTCCAAGGCTGCCCAGGAGGAGGCCCCCGCTGCCCAGGAGGCCCACGCCGAACCCGAGCACAAGGAGGAATCCCACGAGGAGCCCAAGGCTGCCCAGGAAGAGGCCCCTCCTGCCCAGGAACCTCAAGCCGAGCCCGAACACACCGAGATGGATCCCACTCCTGCTGTTGTGACTCCTGCCGAGACCAAGGAGGAGGAGGGCGTTGCTGCTCCCGCCGAGGAGCCCAAGGCCGAAGATACCGCCGTCGAGGAGGAGTCCTTCAGCAAGGTCACCGTCGCCGCCGTCACTGCTGCAGCTGCTGCCGGAGCTGCTGCAGTCGCCGCTGCCGCATCCTCATCATCCTCCGACGCGTCGCCTATTCTCGCCGATAGTCATGGCGAGAAGGATGTCGGGCCGTCGTCTCACTCTGCTGAGACCCCTGACGAGGCTTTCGATGCGTCGTCGCACGATGATGAGGCCCAATCTTCGTCGAGGAAGAAGCGAGAGGCCGGATTCACGGATGACGTCACCGAGGAGGAAGCAACGGTCGTCGAGGTGCAAGGCCTGCAGACGGAGTCGCCGTCGAACGGAGAAGTGCAGGTGTTTGAGGACCGAGTTGATGACGAGGAGGATCCAGAGGACGACCGAGTGCCCGTGAAGACGTTGTTCGATAGGAGTGTCAAGAAGGTGAATGGGGCGAAAATTGGAGGGGGGGGGGGGGGGTGAAACATGCGCGCCTTGATACTTGTGAACGTTTAGAGTGGAAAATGGTCTCTTTATCTATTTTATGACTGTGGTTCTTGTTGATCGTGAGGGTTGTGGTTGGAAATGCATAGTTTCTGATAGGCGATGTGGTTTTCTGCTGAAATGTGCGCGGAAAAGTATGTGATGTTTATTTTCCATTGGTACGGATGTTCATAGTGCTAGAGGCGCGGAAGTATTTCCCATCCCCTTTTCCCGATTACACGGGGGCTTCCCTCAATCTCTCTGATTGGATGATTCAGAGGGCAGATAGACACAGCAACTTTTTGCTCGTCATTCCCTCGGTTTTCTCCTCTCCATCTCTTCCTTGGGTTTGCCTAGCTGTTTCCCCTCTCCTCCTCTCATCGATATGAGAAGGAAGTTGAGGGTTTGAAAGAGAAATCTCTCTCGCGCCTGATTCGGGGAATGAAACTCGCTCGTTGCCATAGAGAAACGAACACTTTTTTCGCACTAGTGCGAATAAACTATTGGAAAGAGGAGAAAGAGAGGAAAGGGGTCTGAGGCGACGAAGTTAGGAGGAGAGGAGAACGGAAGGGACCAGAGGGAGCACTGAGAACCACATTAGAGTCCAAGAAGAAGAAAGGAGAAGACTTGTTAGTTGTTTCGTCTCACTGGCTATGCTCACGACAGTAGGCGTTTTGTGGGAGCACATTCACTATTTGGATTGGAATCAGGTCCTGGGTGGAAGTTCTGATTACGGTAATCGAATATCGATCTTTGCAGCCCGTGCCCTACCGTTCACTGCTCCAGGAGAAGATCGAGCCTGGACAGACCCTGATCGTCAAGGGATCCACCATCGATGAGAGCCAGCGGTACGGTAACATTTATTGATTTTTTTCATGTTTATCGATTTTCGCTTCAAGATCTCTGATCATTGAACGCCCACTTGAACCACTATTTGTCAGCGCGTCTAAAACTCTTTCGTTTTGCAACTGCTTTTTCTCTTTGAGTGCTCCATCGCAATTAGGCGTAGCTTTTGCAATAGAGTGGCGTGGAAAAAGAAAGCGTTCGAGAAAGGACGATGGGATGCTTGGAATGCTTTGTGGCATGAGTCAGTTTGTCAATTCCCATCACTCAAAGCTCACGTGGGAACTGTGGAAAAAATGATGGCAAGAGGTGAGAGAGCGGGGTGAAGGGAGAGAGACAGAGTGGGAAAGGGAAGGCAGTAACAGTAGATGGGAAGGCTCATGTGATGAATGGAACGTGAGAGCAAATAGATGGCAACTTATCACCGACCTAATGATAGATCGGCGGCTCTTTGACCTACCACGAGATTGGCAAGAGGATGGAAATAGAAGCACTTAGATAGATACCAACGAAACGAATGGTTCCATCGACTTTCTTCAGTCTTTTAGATACCTCTGTCAGAGTAAAATGAAAAGTGTAAAGAGTAGAGCTATGAAATTCGAATCAAGGGTCAAATACAGAGATTGATCTTTGATCTTCGCAGCTTCACTATCAACCTCCACTCCAAGTCGGCTGACTTCTCTGGCAATGACGTGCCTCTCCACATCTCCTTCCGTTTCGATGAGGGCAAGGTACGGTAGTTCGATCGATAAATGATTATTACGGTAGTCGATCGATAACTGAAGGATACGGTAGCTATCAATCGATGCGTGGTTCTTTCAACGTGCACATGTGTGTGTATCTAGCGTGACGAAACAAACGAAGAGATTACTGCACGGCACGTTACCAGTGAATCTGAAACACACGCGACGCGCGACCGCGACGCAACTGAAACGCGACGCTTTACTCTCTGACTCCGCCCCTTTTCGATTTCGCCGATTTTAAACCAGACCTTACTTCATTGCCAAGCAATTCAGTATTCGTCCAAAACCTATGGTAATTGTTTCTACTATGGGAAATGAATACGTGGCCAAAATTAGGTCGAAAAATATACAAATCGAGAGCAGCTAGGGGCGAGAAAACACAGAAAGCTGTATAACTTCTTAAAGGAGTTGACAAATTTCGGGGAACTGTGGTTCATTAGAAACACTATCTCGAGGACTACAACACCTGCTATCGGAAAATTGAAAGAGATCCCTAACGAATTCGAAAAACAAAGTCAAAGTCAAAATTTGAAACTTTGTATGTCGTGTACAACCTTGTAAAACTTTAACAGAGCTGCTCAAATCAACGTAAACGACTCACCAATAAACTCCCCAATGGTCATTCCACAATGTGTGCTAAATAAAATTACTGAAATTCGTCCAGTTCTCCCGCAAAGTTGAAACGAAAGGCGAATTCGTCGATTTCTTGTTAAGTAACTTTGGCACGAAAATTTGAATGAAAAATGCGCGGGAAGGCGGCCATGCGACGCGTGTGTTTCAGATTCATTTCCCTCTTGCGTAACTTGCCGTGACTGGTGTAGGTTACCGGTAATCTCCTCGAGAGTTTGCAGAGCGAAAGGGCTGTGATTCGAGAGAGTTTCTGAAAGTATCTAGAGAGCCGGGATATAGGCAGGGACCGGATCGATAACCAGAGCCGTCTTTTAGGTTGTCATGAACACCTTCCACAATGGCGAGTGGGGCAAGGAAGAGCGCAAGTCGAACCCCCTCAAGAAGGGAGACTCCTTCGACATCCGCATCCGCGCCCACGACGACAGATTCCAGGTCCGGCATTTAGATCATCCGGAATCCTATTTAACGGCTCTACAATTTGCAGGTGGTCATTGACCAGAAGGAGTTCCGTGACTTCGAGCACCGTCTCCCTCTTACCTCCATCTCTCATCTCTCCATCGATGGAGACCTCTACCTGAACCATGTTCACTGGGGAGGAAAGTACTACGTAAGTATACGGTAGGGGTACGGTAGGGTGTGGTAGGGGTACGGTAGGGTACGGTAAGGTCACGATATCCATACTTTCGACACTGCCTTATCCTAGAATAGTTGAAGATTCACATCCGGGATACTCCTCAAAGGTTTCCTGGGAACTCTTTTAGCGGCCACAGATGAAAGCCTCTGTTAGCTCACGCGCTTCAGTTCAGAAAGTGTTCACTACTGTGTCATAGAACAGTAGAGTGGAATGTTCTTGTTTCTCTTTCGATCTCGAGGAATGAAGGGTGTAGGCAAAGTTGCCGAAAATAGACCCGCATACTGATAATAAGGATGTTTTGGCTGATCTTGATCTAGATAGAACTTTAGTCTGGAAAAATGGCGTGTTGTTTGGTGGGTCACACAGTTGTTAGCTCACGCGCTCTGATAAGCACACTTCGAGTGTGGAACTTGATGTTTCTCTTCTCTGCCGACAAAGGTGGAGGGAGTGCTACTATTTTCGTGCGGATAACTCCCGCATGATCACACAAGAACTTTGTTCCTCATTCCTCGTGCCGATTAGAGTGCGAACAGTTATAGAAAAACACTTGATCGACACGGAAAAAGTCTCGTGGTCGCGCATGTTTGCTGGAGTGACCGTACAGTATTCTCATTGTAAAGTTGGGGAGATGTTTTGGGTATCCTTGATCTTTTGCCACGAGGTTTTACAACTTGCCAATCGCGCCGTGTTCTCAAAATAGGAACGGCACTTTTCCCATAGTAGCGGGGGAACAAACACGTGTCACTTTAGACAAACAAACTGGATGTGTTATGTGTAATGCAAACGAATCAAAATCGAGGTTGAATTGAATCTCTACGATCGATCAAAGACACAGGGGATTGGACAGGAGCTGAACTGTGTTCATAGATCAAACCCTACCGAATTTCCCCCATGCGCAAAGCACACAAAACCATCATCATTGAAAGTGCGCGGGCAAAGTGTGCGCAAAAAGAGGATAGAAGCGAAGGGTTTACAATGTAAACTCAACATGGTGTGACTCAAACGTGAAGGAGGATTGATACTTCGATAGAACGCAATAGGAAATAGGCATGGAAAGGGACCAGAACATCAACTTCGGGGTTGTGGAGCTATCCCTAATAATACCAGAAGTTGATCTTTGATCTCTTGCAGCCCGTTCCCTACGAGAGCGGAATCGCCAACGGCTTCCCCGTCGGCAAGTCCCTCCTCATCTTCGGAGCTGTCGAGAAGAAGGGAAAGAGGTACGGAAGGAGTACGGTAGAGTGGGAGGGTACTGTAGATCAGGAGGGATACGGTAGCAAGGTACTAATCGATAATTCGCTCAGATTCAACATCAACCTTCTTCGCAAGAACGGAGACATCGCCCTTCACTTCAACCCTCGCTGCGACGAGAAGGTAAGATCGATAATAGGGATGGGCTTACCGTAGTCTAGGTTACGGCAGCTGGAAAATCGATATCTATGCCAGCCGCATGGTGTTGTAGGAGGTTACGGTAGCAGATTACAGTATACGATAGCCTACCGTAACCCTTTCAACTGCAGGTTGTCGTCCGCAACTCGCTGGAGGAGAACCAGTGGGGCAACGAGGAGCGTGAGGGCAAGATTCCCTTCGAGAAGGGAATGGGCTTCGATCTGGCCATCACCAACGAGGCCTATGCCTTCCAGGTAATCGATTGGACTACAGTAACCCGGAAATTCCGTGCGGGACCCAAACTAATCTAAAATTCTGCAGATCTTCGTCAACGGCGAGCGTTTCGCCACTTTCGCTCATCGCACCGACCCCAACGACATTACCGGACTCCAGATCCAGGGAGACATCGAGCTCACTGGCATCCAGATCCAGTAAATGGTCCCGGCTCCGATGATCGATTGATGACGGATTCCGTAACCCGCTCGGGATACGGTAACCCCCAAACCGCCCACTGCCCTCGCATAAAGATTCCCTACTCTCCTGTCACGCTCGTTTATTTGTCCCCCGTTGTAATCATACTGTAATCATACTGTAATCAGCTAAGACTCCCCTAAGATTTTGAGCGTAGAAGCACGGCTAACGATTGCATAAGAAATTGTCTAGTAATTCCAATCCAATCCCCCAATTTTGTAAATTCGCCTAAATCGTGAAGTGTATTACTTTATTGCTTGATAAAGTTGTATTCTGCACAAAAAATGCTTCGTTTGGAGCATGAAAGACGATACACTACTGGTTACAAATTCCAAGTATCAAGTGTTTCTTCCCAGTAAGAGGATCTGTTGGCACTCTCCAGCCCCCGCTCCTTGCGAGAATCCATTGAACACTGAATTCCATATTCGAGATACGCTTATATCCAGAATCTGATTCTATGTTGTCAAGACAATGCTGTAGATAGAATATTCCCATCCTATCTCCATGAATTCAGTTCCGTTAATTTGCAGTTCACGAGAAAAAAAGTGCTATCGTGAGAAAAATGTTGATGTTTTAGCTGTAGCTAACACGACTTCCTTGTTCTCTAGAGAAACTTTTCGTTTCCTTCTGTGTATCTCCCGTTGATTCCACTGTTTCTCTACACAATCGGACTGAGAGAAATAGCTGGCAAAATGAACAGATTCCGAGCGCTCACGTACTTTTTGCCGACTACAATCCGTGGGATAAGGCCTGATGTGCTGAAAAACTCTCAATCAAGTTGCACTCTCAATCAAGCTGATCTCTAGTTGCCCTGCATGCGGAGAGTTCAATCAGGTTGAAGAGATTTGTTCTTCAATCGTGATTTCTTGCGGACAGGTGAAAGTCGCACGAGATCAAACCGCTAGTCGGGCGTGAGACAGGATAAACTAATTCCCGACGAATAAGGAGGAAACTTTTTTTTAAAGTAAAACACGTTAGGAAAAGAGGGATCTGAAATAGTACAATGCCATTAGTAGGGAACTTTAGTAGGAACATGTGAGGAAATGAGGGATCTGTTACAAATTAGCCACATTGATTACGGTAAAAAGGTAAAAGATGTATCCACGTCAAGCGATTTTACGTCGTAAGACAACGCTAGGTGGGACCCGCTGATAAGGCCAGCTGTTAGACGGACTACGTACCCTGCTGTCCGATGCTTTCTAGGGTAGCCTTACCTTTCGCAACCGAAGTTACTACCAATTTGCCGACCCCGGGGGGATAGCAAGGCTTGGTTGGCCTCGGCGGGGGATTGAACTCGGTACCCTTCGAATGGCGAGCGGCGCCTTATACCACTCGGCCATCCCGCCATTGATTACGGTAGCTGAATCCAAATTATCATTGATTATTTTTTGTATTTTAGGAAACATTTCCAGATGTTCATATTTGTAATCGTTATTGTCTGCATGTATGCTAGAGAAAATCATGAATAATTAAAATTTTAAAAAAATTTAAAATTTTCTAAATAAGTCAGTTGTTGATCGGCCAAGACTACGAACTACACAGCTTCTCGATTACGGTTTTTTAATTAAATTAATTAATTTCGCGATTTTCTCTAAATTGGCCAGTTATTGTTATATTTTATCTATCACATTTGATGCCGGTGTCTGTTTTGTATGCCTCCTGCTGTCACGCGCTTAAAACATCCATCTCGAATCGTGGTTGTTTCATGTTTCAAATTGACCGTAAATATCTTTGCTTGTTTCACTGCTCAATTTTCAATCTAACTAGCCGTCGGGGTGTTAGCCGGGGCGGCTATTGATCCTCCGTTGTTAGGGGAAGGAAGGGAGTGTGGGGTGACTGAGTTAGGCGAGAGGAGTCAGAGCATGTACATAGAAAGAGGGACGAGAGAAGAGAGAGCCTCAGCTGAGAAAGAAGGAGAGGCGTACAGAGGGGAGAAGGAGGGGCGCCTTCTCCGTATTTCTCTCCCCTCAAGGCTCGAGCGAGGCGAGTGAGAGTTATAACCGATTCTCTATATCTCTTGCGTGTCCAGCATCGATTGACTTTCCCTTTTGCGGTCCCGATTCGTTCCCGAACCGATCCCCCAATTCCTCTCTTCTTGTTGATTCAGTTGCAACTACTCACTCACTCTCATGCAATCCTTCTTCCCCCTTTGCCCCCTTTACTCGTACACAACCCTTATCTTCTAGAAGAATTCTCTTACTAACCACTCTGGTTTTGCAATAGGTCACGAGCGCATAAAAAGTGTGGCTCGAAAGCGTAAAAAGCGCGGCGCTAGCATTCAGTAACTGTCTCTTCCTTCTCTTTCATGTTATCCTCTGCTGAATCCAATTCACTGCCCAATCGATTGGGCGCATTTCCGTTTTCCCAACTACTCCTGTTTATGTTAGTAGCCCGCGAGTGAGTATACACAAGGACCGGCTCTTCGCTCACTGGCTCCGTGTTTTGATGTTTTTGTTTTTATATTTAAATTTATTAAGAAATGAGGACGGTGTCCTCTCTGGTCCTTCTGGCGCTCGGCGTCTGCCTTGCTCTCGCTGACGATCGATCCTTCTGTGAGGGAGAATGCGAGAAGAAGTACAAGGAGGACAATGTAAAGGTGGGAATCGATGGTCTTTTGTTGACCTGTCTCCCTTCTCTCTTTTGAAGGCGAATTTTGGGGGGAATAGTGTCAAATGTTGACGAGCTTGGTACGGGCATTGAATTCTATTGGCTGCGTGATACATTCACGCAAAGATGTAACATGAAACGCTAGTGTTATAAAACAATCCAACGCTTCATGTATCTTCGCCATTTTGAACGAGCTTATCCTTTAGGAATCTCTAAAACATCTCCTTGAGAAATCAGAATTTTTCATTAAGCGTCAGCTTTCACGCTTGTGCGAAACATGAACCCTGCAGGATACTTGGTGGGATCGAGTTACCCGTTTTCTCCTCCCCACACTTTGCACAGCCCTTCAATCTAAATTTTTCGGGAAATGTGATTTGCAGAAGCCAACTTCCTTCCGTTCGCGAAATAGAAAAGTTTTTTGCAAAAGAGACTTGCGCATGGAATGGTTAATGGAAATCCCTCGGCGCACATAGTCCATTCAATTTCCGGGATTGGAAAATTGGTGAGGGGGGATATTTGTCTGTATTTCCAGCCAATTTGGGAAGGGGAAATAGTCGTGTCAAGTGATGCAGAGAGTGAAGGAAAGGAGACAAATTCCGCGAATGTTTATCCCTATCTCATTCTCACTTGGGAAGACGGGAGAGTACTATGAAGGGCGAGGAGCGAGATGAGAGGTGACAAGCATAGTGAAGGGAAGAGATCGTGTGCGAGATCTCTATAATTGAGCGATGATTCATTAGTGGGGTGATACAGTGAGTCATCTGTAACCCCAGGGGGTAGTGCTAGCGATACCAATCCGAACCGGATGCAAATTGAAGGGTTATGAGTGGTAGAAGGTCGGTATGATCCCTTGCTGACTAGGCATATTATGAGGTTGTGTGAAACGAGGAGTGTTAGGTGTGACTTGTAACTAGGTTGTAGTGACCAAAAGCCATGAGAAGCTTTTGGTCTGAAGAAGCCAGGATATAGGGAAGGATATTCTAAGAAGCCAATTCAGCGTGTGATTGGAGTTTTTGGTAGCACGTGTCCTAATTCCTAGGGAGATTGAAGATTGGGTGATTTAAATGTTTGTTTCTATTTTTGTGAACATGATGGAATGTCTACAATTGGAAAATGGTTCAAAACGTTCACATGAATTGCGTGTGAAACGAGCATTCAACAGGAACGCATTCAGGGTTCGAAAGCTGCCGGAAAAATAAATGTCACTCCTTTGAATAGGCTGCGGTCTTTGAACATTGAAGCGCCATTGAAAATACGAAGTGCTCATCAGGGCCACCGTATCCTGAATATTTGGCCAATTTAAGCTGTAGAATAACAAAGCTAAAGCCGGATAAATGGGAACACTGGGAGGACAGTATTCTTGTTCATGGTAGTGCAGATTGATAAAATGGACAATTGATTTGGCGGGTGTTCAAATCCGAATTTATCGATTGATTTTCCAGTCTGCATGCGCGGCTGGCTGCACCCATCGTGGGTCGATCTCCGATGGCACGAGGGGATTCGCGGTGTGCCACGCAGCCTGCGCCGCAGCCCACAACGAGACGGACACTGAGGTACGGTATTTGGATATTGTTGATGGTCTAAGAATCGTCCATTAGAAAATTAAAAAAAAACTTCTGTTGCACGTGAAACGGCAATTTGACAAGGGCGTTCGTGGAAGTAGAAAGTGATGGGGCAATGAATGAATCTCATTTACAATTACACTTGAGGAAGGGAGTTTTTTGCGCAATGTTTGGCATTATTAAATTTTATAATTTATTTTTTTTTAATGTTGCAGGAGAGACGCGGCTGCGACTTCGCATGCTCGCTGCCCGTCACCAACATCGTCATGGTATTTTTGTAGGGTACTATAGTATATTGGTTATAGCAGGAAAAATATACCCCTTGAAACAATGAGTTCTTGTTATATCGATGTTGCAGCTACTTGCAGCTAGAAGTCTGCAATGTTTAGACACTGTGACTTTGAGGTTGCAGGGCTATTACTAGTTAACATAGATGTGCCCACAGACGATGTATACGGCGCAAATAGTGTAAAAAATCACATCACTGTATGATAGGAAAAGGTATTGATGCTTCGCGTTGCAGACAGTGATGAGCACCATCCTCGGACAATCGTACAAAATCGGGGGTTTGACACGAAAGCTGTTGAAAATCGCGGGTTGTGCTTCCGAAATCGGGGGTTACAGGCGTAAAACAGGAGGTCAAAATCGGGGGTATGGTCCGATATCCGACCTCGTGCTCATCACTGGTTGCAGATGAAGGTTGACTACGGTTCTGGCGACTCGGCGCCCCGTGTGCAGGTTGTGAGGAAGGAGGGCGGAAATCTGCTCGGATCGAACCTCGGATTCGGCGCTGACTTTGACGTGAGTCTCTTGGGTTACACGTGACACGACAATTTGGAAGGGTGTTCATGTGTTGCAATTGCAATTCACGTTATATCTCGCTCTGTAGTTACTTACTGGTTACGGTAACGGCTAATTACAGCTGCTAAAGATAGGAGGTTGTTGGGATTCCCATGGGATATATATGATACGAAATAGCGAGAAATTATCGCTAGAAAGCGTCAATTAGGGAGCGTTTTGAGCGAGATTAGCTGATTTCGTAGAAAGTGGCTTCATTTCGAGAAGAGACGATAACATGGTTGCTAATGCGCGTTGATGACGACGAGATGGGAGAGGGAATGCTAAAGGTGTTAGCTAGAACGGGGATGAAATGATGTGCTTCGGGAGTAGATTAGGGAGGAGAGGGAGTAGGGAGGGAGAGACGAGAGTTGGAGTAATTAGGGAGTAGATTCAAAACAGAAATAGTTGACGACGCGATTCGTAGTTTCATGAACACCATTAATTAAAGGCCCACGGTCCATATGATTCTGTGTACACGATTAGAAAAAAAGTCACCGGTTTGCAAAAAAATCTATGTTTCACGGATGCTACACATTTCCAATGATCCTGTAGTTTTCAATAGTGAGTAGGTTGCTTGTTTTTAGAAACTTAATCAATATACAAATTTCCAGCAATTCCTGCTCCGTCCGTCGGAGATCAACGGAGGCGCGCTCGCGACGGGCGATGATTCCAAGGTACGCTAGATGGGGTACGGTAGAGTTTTTTTGGGATACGGTAACGAGCAATTGATTCTATGATCAGCGTTAGTGCTGCTAAAGATATCTCCCATGGCTTTTTTCATTTTATAAAATAAATACTTGGATTTTTCGGGTGTCACGCAGTTCGTATATGCATGCCGCTCTGCTCTAACAAATACACTATCATCTAGTTTCGTTTTCACCACCAGGCGACTACGAGTGTCAGCGATTCCTTATGAATCAAAGCCGCCGTTGGTAATTGATGGGTACCCATGGAAGAGTAAAACAAACCTTATTTTTGTGACGTGAAAATTATGCGATATTTTGCCAATACAAATGTAATAAATAATCTTAGCATTAATATATTAATTTTATATCTACTCAGGCATCGAAGGAGGAGGGCGGCAGCGACAACTACGGCGTGCCGGCCGGCCTGCTGCACAACATGTTCAAGCTGAAGACGGACGACGAGGAGTTCAATCAGATGCAGGTGAGGGGAAGGGGAGGGGGGATTGGAGAGTGATGATCGCCAGCCTCTGATGGTAATCGATGGATGGCTCAACGCTGGGGCTTGAAGATTACACGGGGCAACGAGGGGGGGGGAGTGGCGGACTTCACTTTTGGTTTTATATAAAGGGGCTCCTCAATGTGTAAAGATCAGTAGGGTTTTAAGTCGCCAGAGGTATCACCATTGATTTTGGTAGTAAATTTAGTAATTCATGTAGAGAGCGCAACTCCGGATTGCCTGGTGTGAAGATTAAATTGGAAGGGTCGAAAATCCGGTGCTAAATAAATTAAAACTGCAACTTTCATCACTATTGTGAGTAGGAGGTTTTGGGGATCATGGGGTCTTCCTATTTATGAATTTTGCTGGAGATGCAATGCGATCATGTCCAGTACTGCAAAAAGAATATTATAATCGCGCATCGATCATGAAACGTTTTCTTGAACGAAAACGATATCAAGCGGCCGAATCAGTTCATTTCGACCTGAATGTGAATATGTGGGTTCGCGATCCAGCCAGTTTACCTATGCTCGTATGCTCGTATGCTCGTCCTGCTCGTTATGCTCGTTCCTTTCGTGAGTAAAATACTATACTATCGCCGTCGTAATTGACAACCGCGTGCCAATATCAGACCGAACACGATACTAATACGATACTAAATGTCTCCCTTCCCTTCTCAGTCTCCCTTCCCTTCTTAGTCTCCCTTCCCTTCTCACCAGTCTCCCTTCCCTTCTCATCAGTCTCCCTTCCCTTCTCACCGAGAGAGGTGACTCAAGCCTCTGTCTCCCCGCTCTCTCCATTCCGCACACTATCTCGCGGTCTCTTCCCTTCTCGCAACGCACAGCGTACCGACTGTGCAGAGTTTCTGAATCGGTACCCTCAACGGTGAGCCATGACTCTTCTCGAAAGAGTTAGCAGTATGATGTCGCGTCCCTCGTCTCCATCTAACTCAGGTCAACCACACGACGAGTCCCGACGAGGAATCAAGAGACCAGCATATGAAGGGATCGATGTCTCCCTCGAGGATCTCCTTCGAATCTGTCTCAAGCTGCGAGCGGATCTGGACACGCAGATCGACTACACCAGAGGATTGGAAGATAAGATACGTGAGTTGACGGAACGTATCGATACCCGTCCCTCACTCCCTGCTCCTCCCCCTGTAGTAACAATAGATGATGATATGGATGGAAATACCCCAGCCCCCACTCGCTCTCCCATTGCTGCCAGAGTATCCGATAAGGAGCCACCAACCGATTCGACTCCTCCTTCTCCCCATGAGAATAGCAGTGACCACGAGAGATCAGTTGTTATTGCTCGATTACCATCTGATCCCTCACTCAGCCCTCTTCAGCAAGTGCATCGTGATTACGATAACGTTGTCGCCCTCACTGATCTTATCGGTTTCCCTGCCCTTCCCATCTCGGTCTACCGTATGCCTGTATACGAGAAGGAATCGACCCATCTACGCCTGACAAAAGTTGTTCTGCCGACCCGTAAACACGCACAACTGCTCGTCAGACACGCGAACCGAGTAAAGAAGGACTCATTCTTCAGGGATGTTTTCATTCGTCCCTCAATTGCAAATCCGGATGATAGACCAAAGACACCTGCGGCAAGACGGAGAAATGTCAATCGTATTCCTTCCCAGACCGGTCGCGATCAGAGTACACAGAGGAATCCCCAGAACAATGATCGTCCACCCAGATCCCGTACTAGCTCAGTCTTCACTCAAGAGAGATTCCCCACTCAAGATCATCGTCGTAAGAGGTTGAACTCTAACCGCTCGAAGAGATTCCCTCCGCCGTCCTTCCCTCAGTTTAACCAGACCCCTCGCCCCCTCTTCGACCCGCCTTCCCAGTTCGGATATCCTCAGCAGCCGACCCTGCCGTATCCCCAGTTCCAATCTCACTTCCCCCCATTCAATCCATATATGTCATTTGTTTCCCAATATGGTGTACCGCCTAACATGGGGGCGCAGGGAAACTGGTAACTCGTCTCCGGCCTTCTAAGCACTCTGACAAAAACTCTTGCACTATTACCGCCTTGCTAGCAAACTGCCGCTCTGTAAGAAACAAATTGCCCCACCTCTCACAAATCCTTGCTCAGAAACACACAATCATTTGCCTGACTGAAACCTGGCTGACTTCGTCTTTCCCTAACTCGCTTCTCCTAGACACACAAGAGCAATACTATAATGCGTTCCGTCGTGATAGAAACTCACGAGGTGGTGGAGTCGCAATCATAGTCCATTCGTCAATTAGCGCAATCCAAGTAGCTGATGAAACTGTCATTGGTTCACATGAACTGTTAGCCATTGATCTCGACGTCAATGGCGACCTACTTAGACTAGTATGCGTTTACCGTAACCCTAAAGCCACAGCTATTCAGACCGAATCGATTGCTAAATCGATAATCGATTTATGCTCTTGCCCCCAACCTACCGTAATAACTGGTGACTTTAACCTACCCGACATTGACTGGTCTTTTCACCCCCTTCCTCAGCCCCAACCTATCAGCCCTTCGTCTCAGACAATAATAGACCTCTGTCAAGCGACCAAACTAGCGCAGTTAGTCAAAGAACCGACACGAAAGAGCAACATACTTGACCTCGTATTTTGCAACAGTCCTGGTCTAATCAGTAACACCGAAATAGGTCCACCTTTTGACATTTCAGACCACCACGTTGTCAAATTCAAGTTGTCACTCACTCACTCTGTTCCCGCTTTTTCGTTACGCAGAGACTTCAGGAAAGCAGATTACGATCTGATCAACTGCCAATTGGCTAATGTTGATTGGACCGGTGCTTTCTCTACCCTGAAACACGTTGACGAAATGTATGACCTACTCATGAAATTGATCCAGAAATCGATCGATATTCATGTTCCCTGGACCAAAGTAAACATAACTCATGGCAAAGTTCCTCCCCACATTGAGCGCCTCTTATCTAAGCGGTTCCTGGCATGGCAAAATGCGATTAGATTAGATGACCCAGCTGCAACGCGCGAATTCGAGCAGTTAAATAGGAAATTTAGGAAAGAGCTGATCCGGTATCACAAAACTATCGAAAAGAAAATTATTGAGAGCGGTGACAAAAACAAGTTCTTCCGTTACATGAAACGCTGCTCCAACAAACAGAGAGGAGTAGAGGGTTTGAAAACAAGCGACGGAACCGTAGTAATGGATGACACAGGTAAAGCGAATCTACTCGCTGCAGCTTTCGCAAGTGTTTTCACGATAGATAACGGCATAGTCCCCACTGTAAACCATCCCAACCCGGGAAACTACTTAGATCCAACGTTTTTAAGGCATGAAATATGCTCTCTTATTGAACGTTGGAAGCGCTCGTCCTGTAGAACACCAGAGAACATTGACCTTGGTTACATTAAAAAGATAGCCGTGCCCATTTCGGAACCACTAGAAATCATTTTCCGCCACTCTTTCGAAACAGGAATAGTTCCCTCACCTTGGAGACACTCAATAGTCACTCCTGTTAAGAAAGCGCCTCCGTTTTCCAACCCTCTCAACTACAGGCCGATTTCGATAACCTCCCTATTCTGCCGCATTTTTGAACGCCTTCTTTGCAAAAACATTATTTCACATTGCGAGGATCTGGATATATTTCCAGACGAGCAATATGGATTCAGAAAGAGGCGTTCCCGTGAACTCCTAATGCTTGACGCTCTAGAGCACTGGACGAGTTCTGTTTGTGAGGGAAAACCTGTAGACGTCATCTACTTTGACTTTGCTAAAGCTTTCGATAGAGTGTCGCATCCCAAACTTAACCACAAATTAGAAGCAATAGGCCTCTCAGCTAAAACCACTGCTTGGATAGCTAGCTACTTAGCTAACAGAACTTTTCAAGTAAGAGTGCGCGAAGCTCTATCCACTTCTTTTCCTGTAAGCAGCGGCGTCCCACAAGGATCTGTGCTCGGTCCACTCCTGTTTTTGATTTACACTTCAGAAATCCCCGCACTTGTACAAAGAGACGGGGTTATCGCTCGAATGTACGCTGACGACATAAAAATCTATCGCGCATTTGGTAAAAATGATGCAAGCGCCCCACTGCAAACTGCAATAGACACCATTGCTGCTTGGTCTGATGAATGGCAGCTTCCCCTTGCAGCACACAAATGCAACTCGCTGCACTTAGGAAGAGCAAACCCTAAGCGGGAGTACTCAATCGGCATTACTAAACTTGAGCAAAAGAATGAAGTCAAGGACCTTGGCTTCACAATTGAAAAATCCCTCGTATTCTCAAAGCATTGCCATGCGATAGCACTGAAGAGCAAAACTGCCTGTCACACCATTCTCAGAGCGCTTCGGTCCCACAACATAGAAGTTCTCATGAAAGCCTACTCTATCTACATCAGACCCATCTTAGAAAGTGCATCGATGGTCTACAACCCTTACCTCCCCCGCGACAAAAAGGTTCTTGAGAAAGTACAGAACTACTTTACCCGGAGACTGTACATGCGCTGTCACAAAGCAACATGGGAAACCATGCCCAGAGCTGCTGATAGGAACACTCAACTAGGTATTTCTTCGTTAGAGAAGCGTAGAGAGGAAATAGACCTGAAGACAGCCAGTAACCTTCTGAGAGGCAAATACAAAATCTCAAAACAGAAACATCACCACTTTCGTTACTACTTTACTAGAAATGGTATTAACTTCACCAATAGTGTCTCGGCTTCAAATTACCGGCAACACAGTTTCTTCCCCAGAGCGGCAAGACTAGTAGTTAAATCCGGAATACTAACTACCAGTTTCTCTGAGTGATCCCGATTCCGTTTTATTGTCACTTACCATTCTACGCCGTTTTAATTGAACATAATTTCTAATTTGTATCCGCGTTTGTCCTTGTGATTACGCATAAATATATATA